>WEIV01003929.1:18935-39123 GCA_013390005.1 Calyptomena viridis
TCTGTGTCACCCCACAGTGAGGGGACAGACAGGTTCTTTTTGTGTATCCTTGGCAGAATGGTACAATTAAAGGTTTATTTTCTCAACAGAATATGATTAGTGTAGCACAGGATTCATAATTAGAGTGGTACAAGCTTTCAGAATCAATGAGCAGGATCAATGTAATACAATTTATAAGTGTAGTACAGAATTCCTAACACAACTTAACTTAGGATGTCAAATCACTTAGACCTTCTGCAGATCTGGCCAAACCTTAATACATATTTTGCTGTATCAATATAACAGTTACAGTTTACACCTGGAAATTATATGAAAGAGAACAAGTCACTCAGTCCTCAGAGGAAGTAGAGATCATGGAGGTGTCATTGGGAAGTCAGTGGTCTCGTTCCCATTTTGGACTTGTAACTGATGTTAAAGATACTGCTCTGGCTCCCTCTGCACTTCCTTATTCCATAACAGTCATCACCACCACCAGTTGGCTGGGTGCCTGGGAACTAAAGGCTGGTAAGGAAGTGGGTAATCAGCCTGGGATCCAGGAGTCTTGAGGCTGGAAGAGAACGGACGAAGAAGTGTATTTTGTCTTCCTGGTTCACAGGTCGTTTTGGGGCCTGATAATGAGGGAAGGTGCATGAACATGACTTGCTTGGTCACAGAAGACTACTTACCTCATAAAATGGAGTTATTAAGCTAAGCAGTTATTAAGTGTCAGGGGGCAGGGGGAACCAGTCACACTTTGTTAAGTGAAGGTGTGTTTTTGTGTATTTAACTTCAATTTTGCTGTTATCGGTTAAAGTGTGTTTTATGACTGTTTTGTTCTAAAAATTCATATCATTATGTGTTAACAAATTTCAGATCTTTGTGTGATTGTCATAGTATTTCCCCTCTCTGCTAATACATTAATTTACAATGGCTGGGTACAAACTGGATTGATGTGTATCTAGCTGGAGTAGCTGAAAACTGTTCCTTCAGTAAAACCAATTATTAGAAAGTACCAATAGTAATAGTTGTGCACTTATTACTGTCTTTAACTCTTGGAACAGCTTCTGTGAAAGCTGTGAAGTCATTTTGACTTAAATCTTACGCTGTGTCAAAGTTTATTCATGTTACAATTAAGACAAAGTTAATGTTTGCGTGCTAATGGTTCTAGTTAGTGAGGATGTAATGTCTGCCTAACCAATTTCATAAGTGTGTTTGAGCAATGTCAATGACATTTTGAGTCAGTGGCTGTGTTTTGTTTAGACATTTTATAGCTGTGGTAAAAAATTATGTAAGGTATGAAGCATTCTGCTTATATAGCTCGTATAAGTGAAAAACAAGGTAACTTCCACTGTCTCAAAATGGTTTAAAATCCTTGCCTGTTTCAGCTTGATGAGAAGGAAAGTAGACGTCTGTTCCAGCAAATCCTTTCTGGCGTGGATTACTGTCATAGGCATATGGTAGTACATAGAGATCTGAAGCCTGAAAATATGCTACTTGATGCACACATGAATGCCAAGATAGCTGACTTTGGTAAGCACTGCTTTTTTGTATCTGATTGCATCTTTGATGTTAGATCCTGTAAATTACTATGGGAAATACTAAATAAAATGTACTTAAATATCCTGGTGGTGGTACACAATACAAGAACATAAATAATATAAATGTAAAGCAAAGTAATCTTGCACGTTACTGAACTTGTTTTCCTCTCAAGCTTTCTTTTCAAGTGTTTTCTGTAACTGGGTAAAATTGTGAACTAATTAGTTTTCTCTGAAATGCTACATAAACTTTGTTCCTGACCTTTCCTCTTCAAAACTCACTGCTATTGCCTCTTTTACAATCTGTAAAATGTAGATGCTTAGCTTTCTTGGAAGGACTGTACAGGGGCGCTTCATCTTTAAAAACCACAGTGCTATAGTAAAGTATAGTAGTCCTCCTATTAAATTACTCTAGTGAAAAATAAAGAAATTAAAGCTTAAAAGTTAAAATAAGATCAGTTAGTCTTGCAATCTCCTGTGCTTTTTTGCTATATACCTGCCTAACTAGTTAAAAAGTTGATTTGTTTATACTAGCTGTTTGTGACATAGCTGGAGAGAAGCCTTGCAGCTACTTCTTGGAACTATCTGAATCAGGAAACCTCACCATATAAGCATAGTAAGGTATCTATACTGCTGTGTCATGATGATATATCTCATGTAGACATAGTGGAGAATATCTGCCCTTGTAAAGCATTTTGAGTCTCCAATAAAAGGTACTAGATAATGCTGAGTATTCTAAGGATGTTTTAGAAGTATGATGTTCAGCTTTGTGAGCCTTGGGAGTCACTGATTTCTTGTGTGTAGAAAATGCCTTCAGTGAGATGGCTTACATGGTGAAGAAATGAAGTACAGTAATTTAGTGTCAGCAAATTGTAGCACTCTGTTAATCATGACTGGTGTATTAAACAATACCTTAATAAAAACTTCTGTGTACTAGAATACAAAAACTAGTCAAGCTGTACTCCTTCATCTTCACATATCACCACTACCCTGCCCCACGCTCTCTGCTCCCCCATAAAAAGGCATAATTCCTTCTTGGAAACTGAGTTCCTTGGCTTACGGTAGTCTTGATCATGTGGCTTCTGCTGAAGAAACTAGAAGGTATTTTCCACAGCTCTTAAACTGAGGGCTGGTGAATAAAGATGGCCTTGTTCTAAAGTGTACTTCAGTTGCTCACAGAGTAGCTAAAACCCAAACTACTGAACTGCAGTAATTCAGGAACCAGCTGAGCAGTATAGGGATTTAAATTGTGGTAAAGTCATGTTTACTTCTCAGTTCTCTTATTCTATGTAAGCTCTTACAGAATTCTAGGGAATTCTGTGGTAGCATCTTCCATTTTGGCATTTTGTAAGCAAATGTGGTTTTTAGTACTTTCTTGTTAATTACCTAAGTCCTATCTTGCTGTACTGCTTCATCTCCCTTAAAGAAGCTTTATCTTTGTCATGCCTGTGTCATCCAAATTGAACTGGTTTTTGTCTTGGAATGAATCTGTTCTCAAACATTTCTAGGTTGTGGGGAGTCATAGATTGATGTTACTCAGATTTCTGGTAAACTAAATGGAGGATTTAGTTTATATTAGGATTACATATATGCTTATATGAAAATTTCAGTGATTCCAAACAGTATTACTTAATTACTTAAATTTGTTAATTTTCTAATTTGAATTACTAGTGGTTTTTTCTAGGTGGTATATACAGTGTGAAATCATTTTGCTCCCTGAATTTTTAGTAGTTACTCTTATACACTTTCAGGTCTATCAAATATGATGTCAGATGGAGAATTTTTAAGAACAAGCTGTGGTTCCCCTAACTATGCTGCACCAGAAGTAATTTCTGGAAGGTAGTTTCTTTTATATTGGATACATGTGTGCATGTACTTCAGTCGTTTTGCTGCTTGATTCTGAAGGCTACAAAAATAGTTAACAAGCTTGATGCTGAGAATCTGTGGGCTGTTAGTGCTGTTGATAATTTTTAATGAATATTTAAGTCTTCTATGAACTATCTTTGAATAATTTCTGTCGGGTAGGGGCGATGTCTAATGCTCCAAATCCAGTGTATACAGCATGCCTGAATTGGTTTAAAAATCTAATGTACAGCTCAGATCTTGGAAGTAGAGGTGCAGGGAGAGTTACAGGCAAAGTCTGCTGTGGAGTTGAGTAGCAGTAAAATACCTGAGCAGATACTCAGTCTGAAAGTAACTTCCCACTTTGTGGACTATGATTGTCAAATCTGCTTTCAGCCAACTACCCTGATATTGCCTGTTGTTGATTGGAGGACAGATACCTGTTTTACTCAGGCAGTAGCACACAATATGTGGCAGGTTCTGCTATGTGGACTTGTCTTAAACTTTTCAGCCTTTAATTGAGAATAGAAATCTTTGCAGAGATTCCTCTAAAACATTGTTACCAATATATAACATGGGCTTTCTTAGTAGGAAATGCATGTTTTGTCTGAAGTTTTCTGAATAATGCAACTTCATTCATAACTTATACAATTATTTATACAATGTAGAGAAAAACTCTGTACTTGTGCCCTGTTATGTGTTAGAAGGAGAAGGACCCTGAAGTTCAGGGGAGGCATGGCATAGGAATGAAATGGTATAATATTTGCTAATCAGTTGTCCCAAGCTCATGTGCTTTTAATTACTGTGATACAATGTAAGAAAGTAGAGGAAAAAGTATTTAAATGTGTTGCACACAAATCACTAATAGTTAATCTTTCCACAGGTTATATGCAGGTCCAGAAGTAGATATTTGGAGCAGTGGGGTTATTCTCTATGCTTTGCTATGTGGAACACTTCCATTTGATGATGATCATGTGCCAACCCTTTTTAAGAAGATATGTGATGGTATCTTTTATACCCCTCAGTACCTGAATCCGTCTGTAATTAGTCTTTTGAAGCACATGCTGCAAGTGGATCCAATGAAGAGAGCAACAATCAGAGACATTAGGTAAAACACTAACTGATGCTGATCACAAGATGCTGGAATTACAATAGTGCAAATATACAGAACAAAGAAGTCATTCCTACAGCTTGTCTGTATTTTAGACTGAGATGAAAAATTCAGCTTCTCTTGGTTTCGTTTCAGCTCTGATAGTGCTGATTTCCAGTGGACAATGAACTACCTATTGGAGGTGACAGTAAAACAAATTATGTTATATATGGAAATTCTGAGAAACTTTAGGTTTAAAACTGCCATAGTAAAGCTGTTTACCTGCAGAGTGGTTTACTAAAATTACACCGTATAAACTTGTCTGGGGACAAAGAAAGTTGCCTTTGCTGTTAAGAACCACTGTTCTGTACTGTAAATATCTAAGGAAACTCTTTAATCTGATACCTACCACTTTTATTTATTTATTTTATTGGTAGAACAAAAAATGTACACTTACCCTTTATTGCAATGGGAAGTACTTTATTGAAGAGATCAAAGCGCTAAGAGAGAACTAAGTGTTGTAAAACTGGAGTGGATAGAAGTGTAGCTTACCTCTGTCACATTAAATAAGCCTGGAAGGTAAGTGGTGTGAAAAAGATGTTGAAGAATGTTGGTTACAGGGCACACGTGGATTGTAAGTCCTAAACAGTTCTGTCCTGTTAGCAATACGACATGTTATCTCACACTTTAAAGGTGAAACTGAGTTTGATTGAATACCTTAATTCTTCTATGTATGTGCATGCAAGGGAAAAGGCCCAATGCCATGAATAACAACAGAATATTCCTCTGGGTTCAGTTATCCCAGCTAGGACTGTGCCTTGTGGTATAGGAAAATACTTCACTCTGTCCAAATTACCTGCTTGTTTCTGGTGAAAGTATATTTTTCTCAGCACATTTATGCTGAGGCACAATATTCTCAGGATCACATTGACTGGAGTTTGGTCCATGGTGCTGTTTGGGGCTGGAATACAGTTGAATTTCTTCATAGTAGCTTGTATAGGGCTGCATTTGTACTAACAATAATCTTGATGAGATGTGGATGTCATTATTATTGCTAATCAGGGTTTACACAGACCCAAGGCTTTTTGTGTTCCTCACACTGTCCTGACGAGCAAGCAGTCTGAGGGAGCACAGGAGTTTGGGAGGGGGGACAGCTGACCCCTGCTGACCGTAGGGATATTCCATCCCACACGGTGTCGTGCTTGGCAATATAAATTGGAGGAAAGTTGGTGGGGATGGGCTGCTACTCAGGGTCTGGCTGAGCATTGACCAGTTGGTTGTGAGCAATTGTTTTCATTTGCATCACTTTTCTTTCCTGGTTTCACAGCAGTGTGGTAGTGGGTGATGTGGCATGTGGGAGAAAATCGGCAGGTCTCTAGAGAGCTTGTCACCTCCGATGGTCTGGGACTTCATTCCAAAATGAGTGCAGGACTCTCATGAAGTGATAGAATAATTGAAATGAGGATGCCCTTGCTATTCCAAACAGGCATAGCTTATTGCACTGCTCTGGGGCCTGGCCTGCACCTACTGAACACTGCTCAATACTATTCATCACCCTCAAGGACAAAAGGGGGTTCGTGGGTCTGAAAACATACCAACAGATACTGGCTTATCCAGAAATCCAGCTTTCAGCTGTATCACTTGCTCTGGTAACTGAAAAGAAACAGCTGAAGCAAAAATAATTTTGTTTAGTAAGGAACAAAGAAGCTTCTCCTAAGAGAGGGCAGGGAGGGAACTGGAAGAGGCAGCTCTTTCTTGCAGCAGAGCAGTCACAAGAACAGGAGGAGGAAGGGGCTGAAATCATGACAAACAACCTGATCCCTAAGTGATCTGGGAGATAGCAAAAAGACTTCAGCCATCAACCAGGTGAGCAGATTCTCAGCTGATTACTCCAGTGCTGCAATACTGGGGCCAAAAGTCAGGAACTGGAGGGTAAAGAAGCCTGGTAGCTGGGATCCCTTGCTTGGAATAAGGCCCTTGACAACGGGATTGTTAAAGGATCAAGAGTCCTCATCTTTGGAGGTGAAGGCAAATATCCCATTCAAGGAAGATGTTGCAAATTCCCATAGCAAATGGACCATCACTGAAGGAGGTATATCCTGTATTTGATAGAATTAACTGTGGTAGAGGTGGCCTATAGCAATCTGAGTGACAGTCATGTATCTTAAGACTGGTAAAAAATATCCTTTATATAAGAATCTGGTTGATGAGTTATACAAGGATATATTTGGAGCTCAGGTGGTTGAAAGCCTTACCACAAAAAGGATTGGGACTTTCTTTTCAGTGTCCTACAAAGTGTCTAGTAAAATCATGTGCAGGTGGTCGTTGGTTTATGCACTGCTTTGTCTGTGCTATGCCAAAGGGGACTTGTGCTGACAACTGTGATTCTTCTTCTACAGACTAAAATGAATTTTATTTTTTAAAAGAATTTTATGTTAAAAATGTTTGCTTTACTTACTTACATGCAGAATTTTTTATTTTTAAACCTAGGGAACATGAATGGTTTAAGCAGGACCTTCCGAAATACTTGTTTCCTGAAGACCCATCATACAGCTCTACCATGATTGATGATGAAGCCTTAAAAGAAGTGTGTGAGAAGTTTGAATGCACTGAAGAGGAAGTGCTAAGTTGTCTATACAGCCAAAATCATCAGGACCCTTTAGTGGTTGCTTTTCACCTCATTATAGATAAGAGAAGAACAATGAATGAGGCCAAAGACTTCTACTTGGCTACAAGTCCACCAGATTCTTTTCTGGATGATCACCATCTGTCTCGCCCTCATCCTGAAAGAGTGCCATTTTTAGTAGCTGAAGCACCACGTCCCCACCATACTCTTGATGAGCTGAATCCACAGAAGTCAAAACACCAAGGTGTAAGAAGGGCTAAATGGCACTTGGGAATACGGAGTCAGAGTCGCCCAAATGATATCATGGCTGAAGTTTGTCGAGCAATTAAACAACTGGATTATGAATGGAAGGTAACAAAATAGGCGATCTTTACTGCAAACAGCAATACATTTTTGTTTGGGCTGTGTAGTTACAGTTTCAGATCTCTGAGCTGTGTATCTTCTTGTGCTGGAATATAATCACATATGCTTGTGCAGTGCAAGAAGGGTTTTGGGGAAGGCTGTTCATGCTGACAGGAAAAAAGTCTTGCTAACATACCTGAAGTTTTCTGTTGGGGCTGTAGAAATATTCTTTCTGTTAGCTAAAAAAAAACCCAAGCCACTACCCAAAAATTCAACAGGTAAGCCTGAAATCACTTGATAAATACCAGTGAGTTGAAATGACAAAAATAACATGCAGTGATTTTCAAGCAGTTCTGATTGCTGACTCAAATCTCTTGTACTAGGTTGTAAATCCATACTATCTGCGTGTTCGAAGAAAGAATCCAGTAACAAGTGCATTTTCCAAAATGAGTCTACAGCTGTATCAGGTGGACAGCAGAACATACTTACTGGACTTCCGTAGTATTGATGGTATGTGAAGAATTACTTAAGTTAATTGAGTTGTATGGGAAATCATTCTAAATGCAAACATGTCTTAATTTATTTACTTAGGAGTGCTGCCCTTTATTATTTTAAGACAATATAATTTGTACTAGTGTTTCTTTATTCCTTCCTTATCTAGTATTCTTGTGATAGGTGGTTAACTGTTGCATCCCTTAAATAATCCCTTAAATAATATCTGCTCCTGAAGTGCTAAATTTTGTCTGCACCATAATTACTATCACTAGTGCAGAAGGGGACAGGGCTTTTGGAAGTGAGATTTGGATCAACCTAAACTGGCTGTGGAGCCTCACTGCAAGTTTAAACATTTAGATCTGAAGTAAGCATGTAAATAACATTTCCTAGTAAGATGAAGCTTGACATCTAGTCATTTAGATTTGACTTGGACCATTGCTGTACTGGTTCTGACTGCAAAGGAGTTAGTTTTCTTCACAGCAGCCTATAAGGTGCTGTGTTTTGAATCTGTTGTCACCTGTTGAATCTGTTAAAACAGTGTTGGTAACATGCCAATGTTTCTGTGCATAGTACTGTACATGTAGGCTTTCTTTTTGCTCACTTTGTTGTGTTGGAAGGTGAGGAACAGCTCTGCAGAGCTGAGCCAGATTGAACAAAGGGATATTCCATGCCATATTATGTTGTGCTTAGCAAAGAAACTGAGGGGATGGGCTTTTGGGGTGGTAACCTTGAGACCAGCGGGATATCAGTCTGCTCTGGAGAAATGGTGAGTGGTTGCCTTTGTATCACTTGCTTTTTTCCTCGCTTCTTATTAAACTATGTTTATTTCTACCCATGAGTTTTCTCACTTCTGCCTGCCCAGTTTTCTTCCCTATTGCACTCAGGTATCGTTATGGTTTGACTCCGGCTAAATGCCAAGAACCCACACACACATCCAAAGTTTCTGGGAGAAGGAAAAAAGCCTCAACTTTTTGCGATAAGGATTATAAGCAATTGTTTATTAACTATTTCACAAGTAAAACAGGCTCCAACTTAGAATATTAAGAATTCACTACTACTAAAATCAGAGCTTAAGAGGTTAAGAGTGAGAAGTTTGATAGATGTTACAGACACCTTCTCCCCCCCACCCCTCCCTCTAAGATCTTTCTCCTTCCCTCAGCAGCCCAGGAAGGCAGGAGTGGGGGATTATGATCAGAGGCTGTTCCTACTGCTGATTTCAAAGAGAAGCCCAACCCCATGCTTTTCCCATGGGGGTTTTCTCCATGAAAACAGTCTGTTACAAAACTGCTTCATTTGATTATCACTATACTGACAACAGCTTTCCAGGTATTGTTGTCACGTAAGTCACTTTACTATAGGTGCAGTCATTCAGGTGCTGCTTGGCTGCTTCAATGTGGGTTCTTACGGCCACTGGTCCTCCCAAGAAATGCTGCTCTGCTGCTCCAGTGTGGGTCTCCAGTGTGGGACTCTATCAGGCCCCCCCCTGCTCCAGACACAGACATCAAACATCCCACAGGATCACAGCCTCTCCTTTTTCCTGCTCCAGCGTGGAGTCTTCCAGTCTTCCATGGGTTTGCAGGCGAATTTTCGCTTCCTATGGTCCCCCATGGGTTGGTGGGGCCCTATTCCAGTGTTTAAGGCATCTTCTCTTTCTCCTTCTCTCCGACCTTGGTGTTAATCAAACTTCTCACTCTCCTCTCTAAGTGGCCATGATGTTCTGCCTTGTCTTTTTTTTTTCTTCTCTTTCTTAAATATGTTATCACAGAGGTGTTACCAGCTGACCTTGGCTAGCTTGGAGCTAAGAAATTTCCAGCAGCTTCTTAAAGAAGCCTCTCTCATAGCCCCCCCTGCTAATAAAAAACTCTGACTACTTAAAACCACAACAGATACCAGCTGCCAGGTAGTGTCAACCCACCAATGCTAGTAGTAGCTAAAATCAGAGAGAAATTTTGTGTGCTTGCGGTAACTAAAGTCTTGAAACCATTTGGTCTAACCTGTAGAAAGATGTATCTTATAGAGTGCTAGTAACCAGGATTTGAGTGCCAGCATCAAATCACACAGAATCACAGCATTACTCTCTTGCAAGAGACCTCCAAGATCATCAAGTCCAACCCATGCCCTAACACCTCAACTAGACTATGGCACCAAGTGCCATGTCCAGTCTTTTTTTAAACACGTCCAGGGATGGTGATTCTACCACCTCCCCAGGCAGACTGTTCCAATACTTTATTATTCCTGTGAAGAACTTCTTTCTAATATCTAACCTATACCTCCCTTGACACAGCTTGAGACTGTGTCCCCTCATTCTGTCAGTTGCTGCCTGGTGGAAGAGATCCACCCCCACCTGACTACAACCTCCTTTCAGGAAGTTGTAGAGACATCCTGTTTGGATGTCTTCCTGGAAATGAATGGAGGAGCTAATGGAGACTGACCACAATGCTTGTTTATGGGCATAAGTAAACTGAAGCAAGATTTACCTACAGCCAGTGATGTACATGATGTGCCTAGGAAAACATGGTGTGGAAAACGATTTATTGGAGTGCTGCTGGATTACAGCATAGGGTGGCTAAGACTATGTCCCATGACAGTTTGATCTGATTTAGCAGTCAGTTCTTTCTTTGTTCCCTCTGACAATACAGGTACTTGCCTTAGGTCCAGTGGTGCTTGATACAGGGAACCAATAACTTTCTTGTAGGAACCTACTGCAATATAGGACAAATGCCATCCCTCTTGGAGAGGGGTTGAATGCTTAGAGCAGGGGCGAGGGCAGCCTGCTACAGTCGTGGTTTCAGCTCTTGAAATACATCCTGAGGGCATGGGTTTGTCATATTTCTTCCAACGATGAAGCTGATTTGACATTCCTTTCTTTCTACTATGGTTAACTGTTCTCTGTTCCTCTTAATTTGTGGCTTAAGGGAGCTTTGTGTAAACACAAGAGACTGCCTTTTTGCTAATTTCTCATGAAGCAACTTTTCCCGTGCCAGGTTAAAGTCAAGGTGTTGTTCAGTATTTAAAAAAAGAATAGAGATGCTTTAGCAGAACACTACTACTAAGATGAAACTATTTCCTTCTCATACTGAAGGTATGCTGCAGCCAAAATGGACAACGTTCTGTGGTGAATGATTTCCAAAAAATGAAGGAGAAATTGATGCAGATGCTAGCAATTATAATGTACTAAGGAATTATAATAAAAATACAAGAAATAACAATGTATAAATACCCAAATATAAAGAAAGTAAAAATATAATAAAGTACATGCTAGCAAGAAACATCTACAAAATGTTTGAACTATTATTATATATTAATCAAGATTTTAAAAGACAAGATTTAGAAGTGGGAGAAGGGGAAGGTATTTGCTCTTCCTGTAACAGATTTGGTACTGATTCCTAATTTTCCTTCTCTCTACTCTTGCCACCAGATGAAATTACTGAAGCGAAGTCTGGGACTGCAACTCCACAGAGATCAGGTTCTGTGAGCAACTATAGATCTTGTCAGAAAGATTCAGATGCTGATGCACAAGGAAAATCTGCAGATACATCCCTTACCTCATCAGTGAATTCCTCGCTTGACTCTTCCACAGCTGATGCAACTCCAAGACCAGGGAGTCATACAATAGAATTTTTTGAGATGTGTGCAAATCTTATTAAAATACTTGCACAATAATTTTGAAGATGGGCTTATTTCTTTTATAGCAATAAGCATGCCTAAATCATAGTCAAATGCTTCCATTTATAATCAAGTTAAATTAACTAAGGCGCTGAAAAAGCTAGCCACAGAATGCAACTTGCATGGGGATTAAAATTATTATGGGCAGTTAACATATATTATTTTAAAGCTGCATTCTGATTGCCTTCTGCCCAATAGCATAACACAGGTACATGAAATAACGTGCCCTTTGGGGATAGTGTTCATAACATTTTGCCTTGAGTGCACATTAGGCTGCATATAAAATTTAAGTTAGATGGACCTCCTTGGTTTTTTCACTGGTAATACATATATCTGATGCACTGTAAGTAAATGTACACTTACTAGTTGAGTGACCTAAGTATGACTGTTGGTCACCATCTCCAGTTGTGACTCAGTTGGTCAGAACTATCAACATCTTCTAACAGTAATGTGCTAAAACTGCTATGTTTCTTCTCCATTATTTGACAGTAAATAATAAAAAATAGTTTGATACATTACAATGTACTACTTTTAACAATGAATTTTATTAAATGCATGCAAATCCAGCCAGTTGCAAATGTGTGCAGGTGCTCTGTAATGCACTGAGGGTGAAACTCTGTGAGCAGTGAGTAGAACGGTTGAGTCCATGACAGTGGTGAGAGACTTAATGCTGAAAAGACTTGGCACCCCATGGGCTAAACCAAAATATTACAGTGTGAACTATGAGCAAACCCCTGATCTGTGCATATACCTTAGTGTGATAGCAGCACAGCAGCTCTAGACTGCTACTGCAGGCTGAGATTCCTTTTCCTTACAAACATTTAACAGCACAGTTGTTTCATGCTATTCCAGAATCTGAAATTGATAGTTTTTTAATATATGATAATACTTTGATACAGCTGGCTATCCCATGTTAACTTAAGATATCCTATATAGTATTTGCTTTGCAGTTAAAACTACATACGTAGGTTTTTGTTTTTTCCCAGGTCACCTAAATAGCCAACTTTGCTATTTAATGTAACTCGGTTAAACAGTGGTAACTTCTCAGTTGAACATTAAAAACTGATCATGACAACTTGAGTGCTAGTATTCAAAAGTAGATTGCAATTGTCCACAATAAAAATCCTTCTGCGTTTATGGTTTTTGCAACGTTTCAAGAAGAAAATTGAACCATACATGTTAAAATCACAGCTAGTACTTGCACCTTTAGCCTCTTGTAATTTGGATATAATTAGCCACAGTTCTGTTTTCATCTAGCACTTATTAGAGCTAAACAGTCATAGAAAAATTAGTTTTGCATTCAAGAATCAATGTTCCCTTCAAAAATCTTTATGACCTACTTAGTTTGCAGAGAGAGGCTGCAAATCCAGGTATTACTATGAACAGTGAAACCTGGACTCTTCAAATGGATGGAAATTCTTGCCAATGACTGAGATTTTATCCATGGACAACTGCTAGCTACAGACAGAACAGTTTAATCCTGGCCAGCTGGCTTTAGTCCAGAAATTAATGTTATGAACATGCATAGAATCTGAAGAAACATAAAGCTGCTTTAAGTCCCAGAACTGCTGTAACTGTGTTCTGAACTGGGTGATAGTCAGGTCTGTGTGGTAGGTAGGTACAAGTTACAACTTTATTTCTTTATCCTGAAGTGTCACACATGGTCTCTGTAGGGACATTGACAGTATAACTGTGCCTCAAAGTGGAAGATGAAGTTTTGGGTTTAAACTCATGAGATTCAGAGGTCAATGTGAGGGACTGGCTGCACATCCTACAATAAAGTCTGTTTCTAGTCTTGTAAGAATTGATTCTAGTGTACTGAATAAATCAGTGTTTTAATTTTTGTTATTCTTTTATTTTGAAATTATTAAATATTGCACTTGTACAAACACTACAAACGCACAGGTTTTTAAATTGTAGTAATTCCTCTTCTAGAATTGGTTTGGGATCACTTACATACGTTAAACTACTTATAAATGCTGTCTGCTCCTTGTTGACAACAAATGCAAGGTGTCAAGGTGCAAATAGCTTTTCATTTTTATATAACTTTTTGGCCCTCTTGTGCATTAAGACAACCATGAGTTTTCCTTAGTTTTGGTATCTGGATGTTAAAGCAAGTTTCTGACAGAAGTGTACATTATGTGTAGTTTTAAATACAGTAAATTTTTATTGGTATGGTAGATCGGTTTTGATGACCAAAGGTTTTCAGATTGAACTGAGATTTTTATAGGGAGTGGGAGGGGTAGAAAGGGGCACTAACAACCTAGTTAAACCCAGTTGCCTGTTGTGTGACTTTCCTATGCTTTGTAGATTTTGCTGTTGAAACTGCTTTCTTCACATGTTCCTACTGATCTTGCAGACCTTTCCTTAGCATTGCACTAGAAGCTGCCAATAGGCTGTGAAATGAAAATCACTAAGAGAGTTGCCATGGTTCTGAGAGGCAGCAGATACACCTATTATGCAAATACACAAATTGGTCAAGTGTGTTACTTTGTATTCCCAAGCTCACTCCTGTTGGAGTACAATGAATTATCTTGCCTTTGTATTGTAATTTTTTCAATAACATGGATGAACCTGACTGTCCATGTGCAATATAATTTGCTAGGTAATGGATAAAAATTCATCTTGGTCGTGCAATATTAAAAAAAAAAGTTCATGTTTGTCTTGATATAAGTGTTTAATACAAACTTTGAACTAAATTTTATTTTACCAGTTGATTACCATTGTAAGATATGAAGTCCTGTTCTTTAACACAGATGTGCCTACTTCCTCTGTTAATTTCTTTTGACAAAGCTGAATGGCAAAAATGCTTGTTTATAACTGTGTAACTTTTTAAACTTTCAAAACTTAAACCTAAGTAAACATGATATACTGAACCTTCTTGTTTGAAACTGTTGTCTTGTATTATTGTGAATAAGTGGGCAAGAAGTGTTACACTTGTTTTAAAAACAGCAGCTATTACAATTTTAGAAGGAGCAGCAACGCAACAAATGACTGCAGAATGCCCAGCTAGGCAGCTGAGATAGCAAGGTCCGACTGACCATTTTTCCCTCGATCCTGTAAACCCTTGTGGTGCAGAAAAGGGATTTGAGATGGGAGGAACACGGAATACACAGTGTAAAAGCTGCCTTTTGACCCCGTGGTGACTCGCCTTGTCCGCCCTTTCCACGCACCGTGGATGAGGCTTTTGCCTTGTTATTTGTCTCTCTAACTTGGGAGTAATTTTAAACCCTGCAGCTTGTTTTTTGTGCTGTGTTTGGTTTTGTTTTTTGAGCATTGTTTGTTTGCTTGTTTTTCGTTTAGAGGAAAACTCCCTCATCGTCAGCCCATGTCACTTGTGGTACTCCCCGCCGGTTGTCCCGGGGCGCGGTCGGTGCCGCCGGTGCCATGGTCGTTCCCGCCTTCCCGCCCCTGTCCCTCTGCGGCGCTCGGGCACCGCGAGCGGGTGGAACCCTCAGGAACAAGTGTGCACACCCCTCCCGCCCCGGCTCATCCCGCCGGGAGCGGGGAAGTGCCGGGCGCGCCGCAGGCCGCTCCTTTACCCAGCTGGCGCTCCCCGGGAGCCTCACGGCAGCTGGACTTCCCCGGCACTTACACCCCGGGCCGGGGCCGTCCTCGGGCGAACTACAGCTCCCGGCTGTCCCTGGCACTGACCGGACGTTCCTGCCCTTTTTTCCTTCCCCTCGCTTCCTGCTGCTGCCGCCCCGCCTTTCCGCTTCCTGCCGCTGGGTCGGGGGTGTTGTGGAGCTTCCAGGCGGGGGAGAAGTGCCCGGGGGGAGCGGCAGGTAACGCCGGCGGGGCTCCACACTGGGGTTCTCTGCTGACACCCGTGGTGCAGCCGGTGGGCAGAACTGGCCTGGGGAGTGCCAGTCCCTTCCATATTACTGTGTCAGGATCGAGGGGAGTGATGTGTGTTTTTTATTCTGTGTGCCTAAAAGCTAGATTACCTAACTACTGAAAATGCATTTTTCTCTAGTTCTCCAAATGGCTTCTTTTGGGTGGAAGAGAAAGATTGGAGAGAAAGTTTCGAAAGCTACTTCTCAGCAATTTGAAGCAGAAGCTGCGGATGAGAAGGATCAGGCTGACGATGATGATGCTAACTGGGTGCATGCAACTAAGAGAAGAAAGGAAATCCTCTTAGAAGAATGTGTAAAGAAAAGTAGGGAGCTCAAGGATGCAGGTGCAGATTTGGCTGAAAACAGGAGGTACTGATGTTTTCTGTTTCACTGAATAAGTACTACATGATATTTTAATCCATTCTTTAAACAGTAATTTGCTGTAATAAATCTATATTCATATTTTTTAAATATTAAAGGTGATAATTTCATTCTGACTTTATTCTCTGGTACTAGATAAGTTGTTGCCTTTGGTGGTGGTGTCAGCTATGAAACCAAGTCTGTATTCTGTCCTTGTTTCATGTGTTCTAATAACAAAAAAAAAAAACCCAACGGATAGAAGATGAGAAACTGATTGAATCTGAAAGTTGAAAGGGTAAATAAGATGGAGTGAGATAAGCCATGTGGTAAGTAATGCTTTAACTACTCCTGAAAATCTGCCTTTTCTCATATTGAGAATAAGCCTGTTTTGCATGGCGACAGTGCCTAGGCAGATACTGCAAAGCAGCTAAGGTGCAGTTAATCTGCTAATGCTTTTGGAAAGTCAGGTTTAGGGAGCTGCTCTGAACGTTGTCTGATAGCAGTGCTGAGTCTTGAGAGCTTGGCAGTTTTGGAAGAATATTACAAAGTTGGTTACATTGTCCTATTATCTTTTAAGCAGGAAGTACCTTTGGAGTAGAACATGTTAGAAGAGGGGAAGATGGATTATAAATTCCTTATTAACTACATAATTTGGTCAGATCTCCTCTGGAGGGGGAAAAATGTTCCAAGAATAGTTCTCTTAAAATCTTCAGAATGCTTGACATCTGTTTGTGTCCTGTAAGATACTTGTAAGAGAATGTCCAAATTACTGGACATTTATGTTATCTCAAATCAGAGATAACATTATTTTCCTGGTAGAAACATTACCATAATTTCAGTATGTGGTCCTGTGCTGTTAAGCTTTTTGTGTTACAAAATTTCATCCCAAAAAGGGGTTCTCTGGGCAATATGGAGGAGAGAGCAGCTTAGAAGTTTGAAGCAGCCAAGTTAATATATGATAATAAACCTACTTGTTGTGTGCTCTAGTCTGATTTTTAAAAAAAGTAATGAATAAATAATATCTTTGAGAAAAAGCCTATTTGCAAATATTGAAATGCAGTTGCCACTTTTTACTGTTCACTCAAAGAGTGAACTCTTTGGGAGGTCAGTGATTGACTTCTGTCCATTCTTTTGTGTTCCTGATATCTGTAATTGCTGGATAAAATTTTGAAGCCTTCTAAAATTGAGTTTAATTTAAAACTGGGTTAAACTAAATCACTTTTAAGCATGCTGCTGTTGTATTAATCAGTAGATTTAATACAGGAGTTGCATAAGTGGGTTTTATATTAATAGCTGAAAACACAGAATATACAAATTAAAAGTCAATTGACATCTTTGTTTTTAACACTGAAAATAGATCATACAATGGTCTAAAGAAAGGTAGATCTGTTCTGTCCTTTTCAGGATGTAGAGATTTCTAAATGCTTTCATTCTAATCTGGTATCACTTAATACATACTGTACTTACACATATTAAACAGAGGATGATTTTTATTTCTGTCTTCTGTTCTATCTATGCCTTCCTTGTGTTTTTCTCTAGATGTTTATCTTTTCTCTGTGGATTTCAGTGTTCTTTTTTGATTTTTTTTTGGTATTACATGAAATGCAGAAAATCTCTTGAAGAGCAGCAAATAATCTGTTGTAAGTGTGGTTTAGGGCAGGAAGATACTGAGCAGTAGATAATTTTTGGTGCTTTTAATACCTTCAGTTGGTCTTAGAATTTGAGTCCTCTGTTACCTCAATACAAAAGCTTAACCCATCTGTAAGTGGCAATAGAAGCATTTTTTAATGAATTTTTTAATGAATTTACTAAGAACTGCATCTCATCAGAAATGCTTGTAAAAACCTGAGAAACTCTGAATGGCTTGTAACAGGTATGAGAAAAAAGTGAACATTCATATCTGAGGCTTAACAGAAATTCCTGCTTAAGGTTGTGGTTTCCATCAGTTACTCTATGTGCAGTTCAGGCAGTGATGGTGGTGTGGTGCTGTTAGGGTACATAATTTTCAGATAGATTTTTCTCTTAAAAAGAAGCCACATAGGTTGAAGGTTAAACTCTTAGTGTGAGGCTTTTATTACTTAAAAGAGGTGGAAT
Source organism: Calyptomena viridis (assembly GCA_013390005.1). Lineage (NCBI taxonomy): Eukaryota > Metazoa > Chordata > Aves > Passeriformes > Eurylaimidae > Calyptomena > Calyptomena viridis. The sequence continues at coordinate 36,801 of WEIV01003929.1, forward strand.
AGTGGATGTATCATTACAAGGAACTTGCAGAAGCAGACTGAGAGGAATGTTTATTCTCTCTGGTGGAAAGTGGTTGCTGTAATTGTGTTCAGGCTTGCATGGTCTGTTTCTGGAATATATGTTTGTACAATATAAGCAGACTCCTCTATGTAGTTAAATATTTAAGGTAGATTGTTTCCTGAAATATCCCAGCGTAGTAACAGTTAAGGAAAGATTTGAATTGAACTGTATAGCATTTAGGTAAAAGGGTGTTATCTCTTCCACTGAAGAAACTCAGAAGTAAAGCAAAGAGTGAAGATTAGAGAGCAACGAAGGTTTGTTCTTGGTGTTACTTGTGGAGTTGAGAGAAGGGGATCCTAAAAGAAAACAGACTTGGGAAGAAGCAAGAGTCTAAATAAATTAAAGTAATAAATTCAACTTCATTTCTTATAAATAAGAGACTCTGAGGTAATGTGCATGGCAAAAATGAGTATGATGAAAGGTGAATTTTATATGTGGTCCCACTCTTACTTAGCTAAAATAGTGATTACCACTCTTAGGTGGTGTTAATCTGTTCAGCCTATTTTTCTGGTAAGGGAAGGCTGTGATGGTGTTACAATCCCTACTGTGGTTTTGTTAGTTCCTGTGTGTATCGCAGGTCTGTTTCTGTGGATGAGTGAGATCTGATTGTTTTGTGTTTGTAAGATGGGTCTCAGTGCTTTTTTTGGGGGAGGGAGTAATGAGTGGGCTTCTTGGACATCAGAATTTGTGCAGCCTGCTTTATTTGCCCATTGGCAAACTCAGGAGTGATGTGGATGAATTGTTTGGGAGGTGATGGCACTCTGTGGGTTTTCAGCTTGGTTGGAACTGCTTGAGGAAGGTTTATACCTGCTGTAATGCATGTGCATGAACCTGTGAAGTTGAGACAGATGGATGTACAGAAGAAAAGTGCTGATGAAGGCAACAGTTTCTGATACATATTTTAGTCTTTTTGTGGGATGGGAGGAAGGATTTGGAGGCTACCAGAAAAAAGTGTTAAGCTATGCTGATCGTCACAGGGCATCTGTTATTGTGAAAAACACAGCTTAGGAGATCCTGACTGAGAAACTTGATAAGTAGGCAGTCTTGAAGATGGTTCGTGAACGAGTGATCTTGTTAGAACGGCAAGAAAAGACAGACGTGTGGAAGCAGTGTCACATTTGTATGGTCTTTTGATATGTGAGAAGGAGTAATTAAACTAATATGTACAAAAATATAAAGTCTTTTGGGAACAGGGACATAGGGTGATTCTTGGGGCTGTCCTGTGCAGGGCCAGGAGTTGGACTTTGATGATCTGTGTGAGTCTCTTCTAACTCGGGATATTTTATGATTTCTGCCAGCAGAGTATTGTCTGTTGGTGGACAGAACAGAAGATATTCCAGGGGAAAAAATTTTTTTGCTCACATGAAACTTAAAAATGCTGGTGGAATTTCCAGCTTCAAACACCTTTATGGATGTGCCCATGTACACTGGAATTAAAAAAAATCCAACCAAACCAAAAAACCCCGAAAGCAAAACTAAAACAAAACCAAAACCCAAGTACCACAATCCAGGTTAGTATTTTTGTGTTGATAGTCCTACACTGTTTTAAATCTAGCATAAGTTCATGTGTTCAACTTCAGTATTTTGAACACAGCAATTTGCCATTACAGTGTATTTTAACGGGTAGAGAGGTAAGTGTTCAACTATGGCCACACAATTAAGAAAGGGTTTAAGCGAGGTTAAACAGTTAAGTATAATGTCCTCAAACATGTCATGTTAGAGCCAACAGCAAGAAGAAAATCTGTCAGACTAGTATCCTCAGTATGACTGAGTTGCATATCCATGCGGGCAACTTTGCAGTCATCCTCCTGTGCTGTTTTCAAACCACAAACCTCCGTGGCTGCCCAGTAAGTGGCGATAGAGTTCTTCTCAATGTGCTCTGAAGAGGTGCAGAATTTCTCTTGCCAACAGACACTGTCGGGTTTAAATTCTTAGTGATTTGCATTTAATTTTTCAGTTTTGCTAAATGAAAGTTAGTACTGCCCTCGTTTCTAACGATGTTTGTTCCATATTGCACTGAAAAAAACCCACCTCCATCTTCATTGGGACAGTCATGAACACTCATATTCAACTGGAACACTCTTACATTAGAGGTTCACCTGTATTAAAATAAATATTTGTGTCACTTTGTCTCTTGGTGTATAAATTAGACTGAGTAATAAGGTTTTACTCTCTATTTCCTCTAGCTTTTGCAGCATCAAATTAAGTAAGGACATGTAAAAGTGCAGTGAGTGCACCAGATAAAAGGTCAATTGTCATGAAA
>WEIV01003929.1:45206-85365 GCA_013390005.1 Calyptomena viridis
AACGGAAAAGGATGCTTGTCAGTAGACACTCGGAATAAAAACTCTCTAAGAAAAACATCTTGTTCAGCTGGGTCTTTGGAAGGTTTAGTTCAAATAGCAGGTGGGGAAAATTGAGAGTGATACATTCTTGTTTTACATTGTGGAAGTATTTGATGTTACAGGAGTGATGATTGTTAAAGAGTTGACGTCATAACTTAGTGCACTACCACAAGAATAATTGTTCAGGAGGGTCCTGCATGATAATAATATATTATTTTTATAGATAATAATATGTTTCATTAATTATCTATTACTAAATTTGTATAATAGGGTCATCACATTTATAAGAACTTAACTTATTTTTTAACTTGATTGTCCTTTTTTTTTGTCTTTATGTTGTTTTATTTACATGGGAGTTAACAATGTAGTAATTTTTTTAGACAATTGTTATATTATGTCAGGGCAGAGTTGACTGCAAGCAAGGGCTGGTATACCTGCTACTTAGGTTCGATTGCTTGCAAGTCAGCTGTCTCATCCAAGGCTGCAGTTCCATCACTGGTTAGGCTAATTTGAGTTGGGGTCAATGTGACCCAACTCTCCTAGCCTTTAATTTCCATCACTTTGCAATGGAACTGTTTTTTTCATTTTACTCTGAGGGGAGCCAACTCAAATTACCAGTTTGTCACAGGACTGGAAAAGAGGCCTAGCTGAGAAATAGTTGCCTTCTGGTTGCTGCTTGGTGTTTTAAAACAAACTAATATTTGGACAGGTCATAAGCCGGTTTAGACTCTGGACTTGGTTTGAGAAGCAAAAGCTTTTGTACTGGTGCAAAACAGGTACAGGAAAGGAGACTGCGGTGAGGAGACTGCAGAATGACTTTTGAGGCCTCACTTAATAGAAAATTGTAAAGTCATTTGAAGACATTTGTATTTGCTTTTTAGACGTGTGGTATTCAAAAGTGAGAAGAAACTCCAAACAATACTGGAAAAAAATTTGGAACGGTGTTGAGTGAAAGAAATTAAACTAAAATAAGAATAATTAATATTAAAATGTCCTAATTAATTTTCAGAATAAATAACTGTAATAAAAGATAAGGAAGTTATATGCAAATTGCTGGTATAAGCATTTACATTGAGCATTGTGTAGGTATGAAAACTCTTTTGGCTCTTTTTTCTGGGTAAGTTGTTGGTTTTTTAATATAGTTTAACTGATTCTGAGATTGTCAAAGTTATTTAGTTTTGGTCATCATATTCTGATAATGAATTAAAGTTGAGAGACAAAAATCTTAAATATTGAGCAAAACTGGAAAAATCCCACCGAGGTGAGTATAATTTTCAGGCTAAAGAAAAATCATTGACACTGTTAGAGTTTGTAGATGGTAGCTTTCATTAAATCCATAAAAAGGAATTGTAGAGAGGTAAACATAATTAAGTCTGAAAAAATACTTAAGTTATCAGTGTGATCAACCTAATGTTTAAAAACAGGAGTTAGTGAAGAATATATGTTAAAGGACATATTTTTATATTTGAGACATGGATCCTTTCTCCAGAATACAACACTGAAGCTCTCAAGCTTTGCTTCCTTTTTTTTTTCCCCCCTTCAGAAGAAGGGATCTTCCAGTTCACAGATGCTTTACAGCCTTGTGCATTATCAGAGCAAACTCTCCATCTGTTGCCCTGTTTGCTTTTCTAGAAGTGTGTTGTAAATATGCAGGTAGTTTAATGGAATGACCGTCCAGAATTCAAATACTATTTGTACATGTTTCCTGCTAGGTAGAGAGTAGGATTTGAGTCATAAAATTAGAGTCATAAAATGAGTAAGAGGAAGAATTCATTTTAGAAGTTAGGATTCAGATTGGGATACTGTGGACAGAAGGCTAAGTATTCCTATTCAATAGTTAATGTAGATAAAAATATCTGATGTGTTAATCTTCCATTAAATATTTAATGTTTTATTTTGCATCTCATGCTTTGGTATTTTAGCATTATGTATGTATGTTTGTAGCATATGGTTAAAAAATTGATCTCTGTGTAACTTGCATGTTGGCTTTTTTTAACCAAAAGCCTCAAAATAAACATTTTTTCCTTTGCAAATATGAATTAATTTTAATTATTTTGATCTTGAGAGTTCAAGAGATCCTGTTTTCCCAGAAGTGGTGTTGAAAAAGTGAAGCGTGAGTTTGTTTCAATTGTAAGTGTTTGTTTCAAAAATTTAGCAAGCTGTAGAAAAACATGCCAAGTTTCTATAGCTCCCAGATGGTCAGTAGTATGGCTTAAGAGAGCAGTTTTAGTACATTAGGGGATTTCATATGCTGTTAAATAAAAATTGTCAAGATCCATCAAGACTTCTATGCTGGAGCCATTCCACATGTATCCATTCGTCAATAATTTATTCATTTTTTTGGCTTTGCAATAAAGAAGAGAAAATAAGAATTAAATTCTGATCATAACCGTATAATTTTTTTTGTGAGATATAATACATTACTTAAATCACTGTGGGTAGATAAAATTAAGTATACTGTACCTGTATACGCACGTAAACAGTAATTCAGTATTTCAAAATATGATAAGTCTTTTCTTAAAAATGCTTTATGTTACTGTTTAGGTGCTTAGTAACAAAGTATATACAGATGATTATGGATACAGTCTTAATTTTTCTGGAAATACTAATTTTGTAATCTAGAAAATCAGGATATGCCCAACAGAGGCCCAACAAAGATACCTTCATAAATAAGAAGGCTAAGTAATCACCAGAGATATGAATGGGCAAGTGGTGGATTCTGCACCAGGGGCAGAACAACAGAACAACCCTGGATGTTCCTACAGACTGGGGAACAAGAGGCTGGAAAGCGGTGCCACAGGGAAGGATCTGGCAGTCCTGGTTGAAAGCAAGTTGAATGTGAGTCAGCAGTGCCCTGGCAGCCAAGGGGGCATCAGGCAAAGCATCACCAGCTGTTTGAGGGAGGGGATTGTCCTGCTCTGCTCTGCACTGGGGAGGCCTCACCTTGGATATTGTGGCAGTTTTGGGCAGCACAATAGAAGAAAGACATTAAGCTATTAAAGGGTGTCAAAAGGAGGGCAACAAAGATGGTGAAGGATCCATAAGGGAAGTCATATGAGGTGCGGCTGAGGTCACTTGGTCTGTTCGGCTGGAGAAGAGGAAACTGAGGGGAAACCTCATTGCAGTCTAGAACTACCTCAGGGGAAAGGGAGGAGCAGACACTGATGTCTTCTCTGTGGTGACCAGTGACAGGACCCAAGGGAATGGCCTGAAGTTGTGTCAGGGGAGGTTTAGGTTGGACGATAGAAAAAGGTTTTTTACCTAGAGGGTGGTTGGGTGCTGGAACAGGCTCCTCAGGGAAGTGGTCACATCACCAAGCGTGACGGTTCAAGAAGTGTTTGGATGATGCTCTCAGGCACATGGTGTGACTCGTGGGCTTGATCCTGTGCAGGGGTAAGAGTTGGACTCAATGAGCCTTGTGGCTCCCTTCCAACTCAGCATATTCTGTGATGCTGTGCCATAGTATGTGTTTGGAATATGTGTGCTCTCTCTCCATATCAGACATATGGGAAGAATTTCTGTCAGAAGTTAGCATAAAGCTAAAATTCATTATTTCAGTTTTGCCCATCATAACACATCAGTTTCTGTAGCTCAGCTGATGCATACAAGCCTGTGACCTGCTAGTCATGCAAGTATGTGAGCTTGTTTAAATTCTAAGAAAGGGGAATAGCAAATAGAATGCACATTAAATCTGTGTTAATTAAACCCAAAGCAGATGTCATGTTCATATTGAAGTTTTCCTTTTCAAACCTAATTCTCCTTTCTCATAGTGGTAAAAGTCCTGTACAGTTCAGCTCAAAAAAAAAAGATAGTGAGAAACAGTAAAATGATCTATTGTTTAATTATTTATTTTACTCCTGAATTAGCTCACTTCTTCTTTTAGCCAAGGTTCATAAAACATTTACTGGGGCATCGACTTTACAACTGTATCTTATATTCCCAGTAAACTTTTTCAGTCATTTAATGTTTAATTAACTACATAATCTTTTCCTCAAAAGAATGAGGTAGAAAGTTCTTTGATTAATGGACTATCTTTACTTAAAGATTTTTTCCTAAATGTGCATTACTAGAGCAAACAACGTGGTTCAGTTTCTCTTTGTAAGGATAGTGTCCTTAGGTTCTCCTGGAACAGCAATGGAAACATCTTTTTATCTGAGTATTTAAAAGAACAGAATAGTCATGTTTTATCAGACTTTTCTCTCAAAAAAATATATGCTCTGAAAAGACGACTATTTCACAGCCGCGTGGGTATCTCCACACTGTAAGGTGATAGTCAGCAGTCAATCTTTTTAGCGGGTGGTTCAGCATGTGCCTGCAGAAAACTTTTCATTCATTAACCCGCTACTGTTGTGTTCTCAGTCTGGGAAATTATTCTGGCACCTTCTGTGGGATCACACTTTCAGAGGCTCACAGGCAGAGTTAAACGATTGCTGTTCCCACACAGAACACACATAGCATAGTGTTTCTGTGAATGGACAACTTCTTTCCCCTTGTCTGTCTTTATTCTGTTAGCAAACTTGATAAATTGGCAGCAAAACCCAACAGGATTTGGGGAAGTATTAGCTTGTCTTTGGCACTTCCTTCAGAGGTAGCACGTGCTTGCCATGAGTTTTTATCCCATTCAGATTGATGCTTTGAGCAATGAAGTTCTCTTCTTAGAAGTAGGTCTTGAACAAAACTATAATCTTCTGCTTTAGAAGTAGTCCCTTCTAACTAAATAACAACTTAAAGCTTCTACTGACATATATGACTTGTAGCAAATGTCATGATGTTTTCTTTAGGGTGCACACCTGCCCATGGTGAATGAACTGAGATGACAAAGTGCACAGCTGGTGACTGAACTTGGAGGAAATGTGAAAATTCATTGAAACATCCTTTGCTTAGGACTCAAACATCATAGTTAGTGTAATTTGCAAACTAGTGCAACCTGATACCTAAGGAGAGTTTGACTTCAGTGCATTGCTTTTCCAGTCTTGTTTTTCTATTTCCTGTTTCTATTTCCCTTATAAAGTCTTCATGTGACTGCCCTGGGTAACCTGGAGGTATAATACAACCCAGAGGACTGAAAAATGGGGAAAGGGAGGGAAGAATGAGGAAAAGGGGGAAGATAAAAACGGTTTCCATATGAAGTGTGTAAAAATTACTCTAGTTTTCTCTATAAAATGTTAAAATTGCAGGATGTTTTATCTACTAAGAGTAACACTTCATACCTTTGCAATGTAATTAATAGAAATACAGGAGTTCCTACACACTTCTGTAACAAATGTGGATTTTGAAACAGATTCAGAGAACATGTGTTACCCACAGATCCATTATTGTTGATCTGATGCTACCTTTAGGGCTGAAAGACCCCTGTAACCACACCTCACTATTTTGTTACAGTTCTTCATTATGTTTTAAAACCCTAGTATGCATTTGACCAAGTTTTAACTTACTGTTCAAGACAAAGAGCTACTTTTTATTGGTTTTGGTCAGCTCTTCTGTTTTGTTGTTTACTAGGAAAGGGCAACACGTGAAGCTAGCGTTTGCTTTCCCAAGATTGAGTGATTTTAGTACAGCTGTTTACTTTCAACTTCCTTCTTGTATTTATATACCAAAGTTACTTAGATGTCTTTAGATTCTTACAGTATCCTAGAATACAGAAATGCAGCCCTTTTGGAATTAAAAGAAATTTTGAATTATGACTGTATTAAGGCATGTTGTATTCAGAATATATTTCTTTATTGCTGGCTAAGGATAATTTTGACAATGAGCGAAATTGGACTCAGTTCAAGATTTCTAGTTTTAAGTCATTAAGCTTTGCCACAGGTTTTCTTTGTTGAGTTGTAAATTCACTTGAGGCCACTTGTACTTATTATGCATTTGGTGAGAACAACAAATAGCCAGTTCTTGAAAACAGTTCAGAATGTCTTATGGGGAAGTAATTAGAAAAATAATTAATACTAATCATATGCTATGACACTTTATTTAGGACACTGTCAGGATCTAAGTAGAAATATCCAGTATCTTTAACTATAGTGACACTGTAATGTTGTTTTAACTACAGGTACCGAGAGGCTATTCTCAAGTGGGATGAAGCACTTCAGTTAACTCCAGAGGATGCTACACTTTATGAGATGAAATCACAGGTAAAGGATGACAGTTCTTTATCTGTTTAGAAATTAAAAAAGGAAACATTGTGACAATATACTGGACAACATTGTTTATTTGTTGTGTGCAATGACTATAGCACAAATTAGGTATTTAGTTTTTCCCAACCAACAGGTTGTTTTAACAGTAATTCCAATAATGATGTTATCCCAGTCAATCATAATAAACATCTTTGTTGGGTCATGAATTAGGATGTTACAATGTGGATAATAATGGAAATATTTAAAAAATTGTATTGGAAGAATCAAGGACAGCTTAATGCGATAGATTAGAAAATCTGACCATTAAAAATCTGCCTGCTCTTTCTAAAGAATTGGCTTAATACTATCAACATTAAACTGGAATATTGTGTGCAAGAGATACACTCCAGTTTGGTTTTGTATTAAGTGTTACATAAGTAAAAGGCTTCTTAATATCTAATCTAAACCTGCCCTCTTTTATGAATGAATCCATTCCCCCTTGTCCTATCACTCCATGCCCTTCTAAGAAGTCCATTTCCAGTCTGTTGTGGCCCCCTTAGGTACTGTAAGGTCACAGTGAGATTTCCTCTGAGTCTGTTCTTCTCCAGGCTGAACAACCCCAACTCTCGGTCTGTGTTCACAGGAGAGGTGCTCCTGCCCTCTGAGTGTCTTTGTTGCCTCCTCTGGACCTGCTCCAACAGGTCCATGTCTTTCTTGTGCTGAGGACCCCAGAGCTGGATGCAGAGCTACAGGTCGGGATCTGTCAATACAGGTCAGAGTAGAGGGTTCACCTCCCTTGTCCTGCTGGCTGCACTGTTTTGGATGCAGCCAAGGATGCAATTGGCTTTTGTCTGGCTTTTCATCCATGAGAACCCTCAAGTCCTACTCTTCAGGGCTGCTCTCAATGAGTTCTTCTCCCAGTCTGTACTTATGCCTGGGATTGTCCCAACCCAGGTGCTGTACCTTGCACTTGGACTTGTTGAACTTCATGAAGTTTCTATGGGCCACTTTTCAAGTTTTCCAAGATCCTTGGAATGTCATCCCTTCTTTCTGTTAACGTCATTGCTGAGCTTCTTGTCATCTGCAGACCTGCTGAGGTGCACTAGATCTTACTGTCACTTGAAGATACCAAAGAGCACCAGTCCCAAGACAGAGCTCTGACGGACACCACCCCTCACCAGCCTCCACCTATGCATAGAACCCTCTGGTGTGTCCGTCCAGCCAGTTCCTTACCCACCAATTATTCCACCTTTCAAATCCATTTCTTTCCGTTTTGGAGATCAAGATGTCATATGGGACCATGTTGAAGGCCTTACAGAAGTCTAGGTAGGAGACATTGGTTGGTCTTCCCTTGTTGACCATTGCAGTCACTCCATCAGAGAAGACCACTTGTTTAGGCAGGCATGACTTGCTCTTGGCGAAGCCTTGCTGCGTGTTTTGGATCACCTCCTTGTCTTGCACGTGCCGTAACATTGCTTTTGTGAGGTTCTGCTCCATGATCTTCCCAGGCACAGAGGTGAGACCTGTCTGCAGTTGCCTGTGTCTTCCTTTCTTCCCTTTAAAAAAAATTATTTTCTTTTATAAAAAACCAAATCAGAACCTCAACACCCCCTCTCTCCCCAAAAAAACCCAACACAAAAACCCCAAACCCGAAAAAAGCCCCAATAACAAATGTTTATCCAAGGTTTGATGGCTGCTTTTTTTAATGGATGCTATCACATTTCCTTCTCATAATCATGTTGTCTGTGAAGTGAAGAAAGTTTGATTCTGCAAAAGAATTAATTGAATAATCATAACTTCATTTCAATACAGTAATACTGAAAGATGGTTTTGTTTTATATAGCTGCAGAAGTTTTAGAACTTACTTGGTTTTGCACCGGTTGGTGAGATATGCCTTAAAAGGTTTTTCTTTTAATTATTTTGGGAGAAGTGTATTGTTGCCTTTACATAAGTACCAGTGTAAATCAAAGATCCATCTAGCCTAGTACAATGGCTGGGAAATAGTTATGTGAATGATTCAAGCATGTATCAGTGGTTTGTTCCTCATACCTATCCAGCAAGCTTTGACTCTGGGACTTTCTGTGTTTAGAAGTGCTTGAAGGATTTTTCTTCAACAAATTTGTCTCATTTTTTTCTGTTCTTGTGTAAACTTTTAGTATCTGCAGCTCTATATACTGAGAAATTTCAAATCTTGATTATGCACTATTGGAAGAGATGGTGTTATAAAATTCTGCTTTAATTAGCAGCATTCTAGATTGCTGTAAAGGGTGTTAACTTACGTAGCAGTTCATTTGTACATTTAGTTTTTGACTCTGCTAGTAAAGAAAATTATTAAGATGTGAAAATGGTATTGGTCCTGTAATTTTTGTTAATATAGTTCAACTCTGTTTTGAATAAAACAGACCAGCAAATAAGATGTCTTCTGGATTGTAGAGAAATGGTTCATGTGTCATGACAGTGACTGCTTAACTCTTTAACATAGGGTGTTTTTGAACTAGCATTTGTTTTGCAATTAGATTTTTTTTCCTTAAAGTCAAGAGAAAGCTGGAAAATTTCATGACAGTGGGACAATGCTCAGTGGGACAAATTAGTGAACAATTCCCTTCCAAGTGTATTATAGTCTTATGTGAATGTAATAATTAAGCTAGGTCTCCAAAAGCACAGTGTTTAGTTTAAATTTTACTAAAATTACATATTTTCACAGTGGAAATAGCAGGAGAACAAGGAAATGTGTTAGATTACCACGGTGATGTAGTGATGCAGTAATTTATCCGAATGAATGCTTACTACAACATGCTTATATCCATGTTCCAGATGCAATACCTAATACTGAGGAGTTGTGGCTTATTCACTGCCCCAGTCCCTGTATTTTGGCAAAATGGCAAAGGTGAATTAGAGGCACACAGCTTTCCTGCTGACCTGGAGGAACTGAGAAACCAGTTGTGTGATTCTGACTCATCTTGTAAAATATCTTTCCCTGTCAAAGGAAACCATTGATGTGTAGTGAAAGCTGAAAGAATAAAGGAACCCAGGCCTCTGCTTCCACCATGTCTTTGCTTTTTTTCCTGATGAGAAGAGCAGGACTGGGCAGTTCACTGCTTCTTTCTGGTTTCACTTTCTTACTTTGCATAAGACTTCTTTTATACTGTGAATGAGAACATGAGAAAAGCTTAGGTACAAAATAGACATTTATAAAACTGTATCTTGAAACTTTTAAGCCCAACATCTAATTTTTCAATTGGTAACCTCTCTTGTGTACATGCAAATAATTATTACAGATGTTTTTTGCTGTATGACTTATGCTTACTGGAAGCTGATTAGTATAATATGTAATTTGATGCCTTTCTACTTCTAAAGGGACTAATGTGAGCTGTAAAAATCCACTTTTGCCAAAATAGCAATATGTAATTCATTCAAAAAATATTGTGGTTAATATTTATATGATACTGACTTAGAGCTGACTATGTTATTCCAGTCCAGCATACCAGTGCAAATACTGCAGCTGGTTACTGTGTAGTTCAATGGATATGTTTTGGAAGAACTGTACATCCGCTTCAGCAAGGGCTTGGCCAGCACTGGGTCTGTAAAAATCTGCCTATGTTGGTATATGGGTCACATACCAGAGGAGGAGATTCATGTTAAGAATGACTTTGGGTGGTATGCAAAGATTCTTTATGCTCTATACTAATTTTCTTTCAGTGAAGTATTCATGCAGTATTTTCATTTGAGAATTAACATTGGAGAATGGAGTGTTTTGCACAGACTTGAATATCTATTTTATACTCTGTTACATTTATTAAGATAATTCTATGTTGGCTTATATAGCAGCTTCCCAATTCATTAGTATTTCCTTTCTCAGCAGCAAATTTTAACATTTTCAGTACTGTCTTGTTTAATATGCAGCTCAGATACATATGCTAATGACACAGTAGGAATCTGTAAATATTTATGGTAAGTTCTTAAAGATCTGCTTTTTAACAGATGCAGGACAAATGTCTTTCAGTATTTCTGAAGAACGGAAATAGCATTTAAAGTTCCTAGTTGTCAAAGACACTTGCAATAACTGTTTCCAGAAAATCACATGGGAATTGGGGAATTGCTCAACTGCTTCAAAAACCCGTAGAAGTTGATGAGATTTTTTTCCACTGCTCTCAGCTCCTCTCTGACCCATTTAAAACCAGATTTTTATGGTGTGTGGAGAGGTTAGGGATGCACTTTTCTTTGCATGCAAGATCTGTCAGTATCAGTACTTGATATTCTATTACTGGCCAAAGCTGCTCCCCCACTGCAAGAACAATAAATGCCAAGTAAATATTTATGCAAGTTCATGTCTACATTTTTGTTGAAAACCAAAAATCTTTAAAAAAGATCCAAGAACAGCCTAGTGTTGATTCTTATGTTAGATAAGTACTATTGTAAGTATATTAAAAAAAAATTACAAAGACTGCCTATATTAATGCAGTGACTAAGACTGCTTGAAACTGAGAGCTGAATTTCTTAGACATTGACTGGATTGTTTTATTACTGCTTTGAATTACAAAGATGGAGGAACAGACTTTGTCAAATTCTTTGAATTTGTATCTGAACATTTGGGGACTGGACCATGTGGGATTGGTTAGTGGGTGAAGAGAGATATCTGAAGGACTTGATACATTGTGATGTTTATAACAAACCCTCTTGGGAACCAGACGTTCCACTGTCCTGTGTCACCTCAGATCTCAGATAGCATAGTTGAACACACTATGCTACTATAGCAGGATTTTTAAAGTATACAATTGCTCGCAAATATTTATAGAAACAAGTAAATTCAAATGTAAACAGTTAGGTTTGGTTCCATTTTATAAGCTTTTTAGATGTTTTGTGATCATCTGTATGAGGGTCTAGCTTTGTACAATGCTGAATCCTCAATTTGCATTTATTGAAATGGACCAGGATTTCAGATGTATGTCTCTTCTTTGTTTTTATAGATGAAACCAGTCATACTCATATTCAAATCATTCTGTTTCCCCTCTTCTACAGGTTTTCATAACCTTGAACTCAGTGAAGAAATTATATCAACTTCCACTCAATGTTCTTCCCACTTAAGAAATTACAGAGTTTCTAAGACATGACCAGACTTACAATCCCAAATTTAGGTTATTAAAAATCAGCTGATAGTTGCTGATCATTTTTATTTTTTCCTTAAATTGGGATGTAATTAAGAGGGAGAATTTACCATCAGAACATTAATGTAAATTCCAGAAATCTAAATTGCAAAAAAGCATTTCCGTGTGGTGTAATAGTAATTGCTTTACATCATGGATAAATATAAACTTCTTATGGGTAGGATGAATTTTATTCATCTGCATTTTGAAATAGGTTTCAATGGAAAAAGGAATTGGGTCAATTTCACTGGACTTGGAATGTGTCTATATATAGTGATTCAGCCTCTATCCAGTGAGGTCATTTAAAACCAGACCTTACTCAGATTCATAACACTTCCAAAATAGTGTGGGTAGAACAGGATGTGTCATTCTATTGCCTGGATTTTCAATACTTGATCAGTCTTCTGATGACAGTTGCCATGTTTAATTGGCTTTTTGCCACTGACTGCTTCTAATTCTTCTAATCTCTCATGTATGGCTTTTTTAAAGCTAGATCTGTTAAACTAAGTTATTGAATGGCATGAATGTTGTTTGTTTTAATGGATGTAATAATGGATAATGTGTTGGAATAAAGTAAGTTCTGAAAGTCCATTTACTGAACATCTTTATAAGACATTTCCCTCTAGTCACTTTTTATATATTTTTATATGTATATGTGCAATGAGAGTCTCGAGATGTTTTTTCTATTTCGTAAATTTCTTTCCTAACTTTTGTATTAGTTTTAAGAATGTTTTCTAATACAGTGTAGTCACTATATGTATATATCACGTTATATAAACATAATTGCATGTTGAACATGTGACAGACTCCTTGTATGACAAGGGGGGCTGCAGCACACGTGGTTCCTGTCTGGCTTTGCCTTGGCCTAACATATTAAAAGGACCGAGCATGTCTTGTCAAATCTGTGCACAGAAAAACTTTATGCTAGCGGTGTTTTTTATTTCTTTTTCAGTATGATCTTCCACATGTAGAATATCTGGTTTTCTGGTTCATTTTTCAAGTAGCATGCAGAAGTGTTTTATTAAGGTGATAATAATATCCAGGTAGAATAACCCAAGCCAAGGCTGCACACATTTAGTTTTGCCATCGTATGCTTGTTTTGATGATCTCTTCACCTGAAAACAAAAGCATAGGAAAACAGTGTGCATTAATAAGTTCTTTTTTTTTGCAATGACTGACAAGAATGTCTGGGTCATTTTATTAATAACTGAAAAAAATTACCCGTGCTGGACAAAATTAATGTAATTCAAACAAGCACACATTTGAATGTGACTTTGAGAAACTGATGCCAAAGTTAGTAGGAGCAGAGTAATTATTACCATAATCTGGAAGAGCATTTTTAAAGCAGCTGTCTACGTTAATACACACAACAGTCATAAACAGATGAAAGTAGAATAATTGTCTTTTATTAGTGAGGTCATAGTTCGGTAAACAAAACAGCAAAATTCATTAAAGACTACAGAAGACTCCCTAAACATTTACGTAGACGTTTTGGAATTAGTTTGCAGTAGAAAGTACTGGTAGGAAGTACTGAATATTTGGGATACATAAAAATGTTCTGGTGAGTGTATACTCTGTGTTTTCTTTTGAGAATAAACACATTAAGACACTAATGTGGGAGGTAGCTGATAGATGCAGATTCACCTAATCTTGGTAGAATGTATACCTGTCTGCTGGTAACACTTTGATTCACTTCACAGATATGCTGCAGAAAAGAGAAACTGCACGTAAAAATATAATTGCACTGAAAGTTTCACAAAAACACATGACATTCACTACAGACTTTGATACAAAGCACAGTTACTGAGAACTGCTGAGGAAAAAAGGGGAAAATATAACACTGTGGATTGGTTTTAAAAAATTTTTAGTTACTTCTGAATTCTAAGGTACAGTGCATTAAATGGAATTAAAGAGAAGCCATAGGACTAGTCTTTAGAAAAATTTAGTCATACTAAAACAGCAGATGTATGTATTAAAAGGGTTTATCAGAAATGTTTCTTGTTTTCTTCATTACAGGATGACTTTCTGTAATAAAGCTTTGCCTTCCCCTCTCCCCCCCTCCCTCTGCCTCCACTTTTTTTTTCGTGTAGTCACCCCTGTGCAGTGCAAGTACTTTATGTTAATTACAGTAAGTACTCAAGATTATCACATTTGAATCCTCCTCTACTCCACACTCATATTTATATTTAATGTATCATAGAACTGTAGGGTTAAATAAATGCTTTTTGCACTTCAGCAATAGTCCTATATGTTCTAATATTATTCATCATACTTGTGGGTCAGATGGGATGAAAGTGGTTGCCCACACATGAGTCTTACTCTTGTGGTTGACCTTCTCATCATACTGCAGGAATGCAGTTGTCATTTGTGTCTTACACTGGTATCTATCACCACAGCATGTGGGTGTCTGAAATCATGATCTCAGAGTGATGAAGGTCTTCAGGTAATGTGCCAATCTCATGGTGGTCTTGAAAACATAAGGCAAGCTTTGAGACATGTTATGTATTGCTAACTATGATTTATAGGCTTAGTTATGGAGATTCAATGCAAGAAGAAAAATACTATGGTAACTGCTGAGTAACAGATTTTCACATTCAGAAACAAATTTTTTTCTTATTTAAAGTTGGTGACTTCATGTCTAAGTTAGGCTTTGCTGTTGCAGAATGCTTACTCTCTGAATACAACAGTCATTGTTAAGGTCTGTTTCCATGCTGAATTACAGGGATTGTTTCTATAATTATATCATGTGTACTGCAACTGTCTTTGGTAGGTTCCAGTCTTCGATCAAAAAGAAAAAATACAACCCCAGAATTTTTCAACAATACTTACACATTTATTGTGTTTAATTCTCCATGTGTTTGTCCTTCAGTGTACTCTGTTATGCTTTGACAGAGTGTAGGGTTTGTAGATGAGGGAGGACACCTTCAGAAGCAATTAGTCTGCTTCTCAAGGAGTTGCTTAAATAGTTCAGGTGAATCATTCTCTAGCACACCTGTTTCTCTCCGTGGGAATTGAAATGACTCTAGCTGACTATGTGAGATCAGACAACTAACTTTTAAACCAAAAAAAGGTAGCTAAGATGAACTGATCGGTAGTTATTGAAACAATGGTTGTTGCCTGGATAATCCCAGAAAACTTCAATTTGTTTTCAGTTTTGCTTGTTTTTCTTCCTCTTATTTTTCTATTTCTGTTACAGGTCCTGATGTCTTTACATGAAATGTTTCCAGCAGTGCATGCAGCAGAAATGGCTGTCCAGAGAAACCCACGTTCCTGGGATGCCTGGCAGACTTTGGGACGTGCACAACTTGGATTAGGAGAGATAGCACTGGTAGGAAAACAAAATTAGTTTTGTATCAGAAGGAAAGTACAGAAATATCAAGGTAGCTGGATTTCCTCCTGGTAACCTGAATGTGGACAAGGAAAAAGATTGTTGTTATTTATCCAGTATTCCCTCTATTTTATTTGTTTTCACAAATGGTTCCTGTGTGGTTTTGTTGCTGGACTTGTAAAAGACATGGGTAGCTCAAAGACTTCTGTGTTATATATTGTATTTATGTGATGGCTTTACATAGTAGAAAAATTATGTTGACATAACTGCATATACTACCTTCTGGATGCTCTACTGCTACAGTATCACTCACCATAGTTTAAAGATGAAGGTAATGTGAAGTCCCAGTTGATATTCAGACTGAGTTTTATACATGCCTGCTGATAAAATTCTAGTATCTTATTTTCCTTGTCTCCTCCTTCACATGCAGCAAATCATTGTGCTTACTCTTGATTTCCTCTGGCTTCAGCTCAACTGGTGGCTGAAGTTGCTTCTTCACTTAATAAGACAGCAAGAAGCCAGGGATGCTCTTTTTTCTGGCTGCAGATGTATGTATGGGTACACGATGTGATGCAAAGGGAGACTTCTCCCATGTCATATCACCCTCTGTAAGTAAATAATGTGATATATAAAGTATGATAGATTTCTGCTGGTTAGTGTGGAAACACAGCATGTGACCTTCTAAATTCAGACACATTCACGAAGGTCCATTAGAAAAATAATTCATCATGAGCTCTCAGATAAAAAAAAATTTGATTATATCTCAAATAGAAGTAGCTGTGTGGTGGTTTGATACAAATAATTTTGTTGTTAATTTAGGGTGTTTTTGCAAACTTACAGTGTTTGGTCTGAAAATTTTCAAGAATTAAAAAAATAGTATTTTTTTAAATCTAGGTTAACAACTCAAGCAAAAGTAATTTTTAAAATATAGTAAGGAGCAGTGTTAAGAAACACAACCAAACCAAACACAAACAGTGGGAATAGGCTAGAATTACATAATTATAGAATTATATATCATGGAATGGTTTAGGTCAGAAGGAAACCTAAAGATCATCTTGTTCCAACCCCCCTGCCTTGGGCAGGGACACCTCCCTCTAGACCAGTTGTTCAATGCCTCATCCATCCTGACCTTGAACAGTGCCAGAGTTGGAGCATCCGCAACTTTGGGCAACCTGTTCCAGCATCTCATCATTCTCACTGTAAAGAATTCCTTCCTAATATCTAAACCTAAATTCCACCTCTTTCAGTGTGTACCCATTACTCCTTGTCCCATCACTACAGTTCCTGACAAAGAGTCCCTCTCCAGCTTCCCTGTAGGTCCCTTCAGACACTGGGAGGTTGCAATGGGTTCTCCTTGCAACCTTCTTTTCTCCAGGCTGAACAGCCCCAGCCTTCTCAGCTGGTCTTCACAGGGGAGGTGCTCTGGTCCCCTTAGACAAAACCTAAGACAAAAGCTGTGTGTTGCAGATGTGCAATGTGCTCCCTTTGTTGTTGCAGTATCATAATATGAAATATCTCATATAAATCCATGCATATCTGCATTACAACACTGGTGACATTCCATGGCTTTTGTGGTGTAGAAGGTTAAGGGTAGATGGTCTATTCTGTCTGGATGTTTTCCTTTTAAGTGTATGAAACTGTCACTGTGAATTATGTTTGACATTTTTAAGTGCATTAGTATCAGGAAATTCAAAGTTTTACTTCCTTCAAGGGTTCTAGGTAACTGATGCTGCTTAATCTGTAAAAAATTCTACTGTTGCTGTAATGTCAATTATAAAAAGTGATACACCACACTAGCTATACCACCAGGTCTGCTCATTAGATCCTATAAGCTTTGTCTACATAGGCAAATTATATCACACCAATGGGAGTGGGTATCTTGAGTGCTGGGAACATATTCACATCATATTCATTCACTTCAGGTGCCCTCTTAGACTGCATTGTTGAGGTTAATCAGAAAGGGATCTAGTTTATGTAATCTGAGACTATTCCATGATACAAAGCAAAGCATTTTGAGTGAGAACAGAGATTTCCATCAAAGTGCGTTATTAATTTGAAACACTGCCATAGGTGCTCTTGTACTTGTTATATTGACCTTGCTGTCTGTGAAGAGGGAAGAAGGAGGGGTTATCGTGAGGTAGTTTGCCTTCTTAAGGTTTTTGTCTCTGATTAGGGAACCCCAGGTGTGTAAGCTCCTGTTGGTGTCTCCAGTGCTTCGGGAGTGGCTGTTTCTACCTTATTGCTTTTTTGTCTTTAAGGAAGATTGAGCTGCCTTCTAATGAACATCTTCTCACATACAGGGAACTTGGGAAGCTTCTCTAAAATGTAGATGATCACTATTTGTTTTCGAACCAAGCAATTTTTAAGGAATCTTAGAAGGTTAAGACTGAGGGAGTTTTAAAATATGAAATTAATTCATACTTACTGAACCTGTGAAGGCTTCTTGACCAAGTGGTCTAAGTTATAATTATCCTTTTTCTACTGGTCTTTCATTGCCATGATTTTCTAATTTTTCCCTGGATTATATTTTTTACAGAGAAAAGTATAAAATGTCAGGGCTTTTCAGTAATTTTTTTGAGATTTGGGAATGACTGCCCTTCTCAAAAGCAGCTTCTTCTGTTCCTTTGTTTCATTTCTCCCCCACCAATGTCTGTCTTCATTACCCACATCCTGCCAAATGGTCTGTTGTAAATATTTTTATTACTTCACAATGAATGATGCATTTTTTTCTTAGGAAAAAAACAATTTACTGTATTTTAATTTGAAGTTTCCCAGGTCAAAAATACAGCTTCCAAACAAATCTAATTTATGAGCTGCGTAGTATCTTCATTTCTTGCAAACAAAGAAAGATTTGTTTTGATTTAGTTTTTGTCAAACTTGTGACAGAAAGAATGAGGTAAATTAGTACCTTTTAATTTAGCTTTTTTTAAAGGTTGTTTGCTCTTTTTTTCTGAATTTACTAAATAGGGTAATTCAGTAAACGTGAGCAAGGCAAACTTTATTTCTGTAAAGGCAGAAATTCTACACATCAATGTGCAGAGCACATGTGAGTAAACTTGCAATGTGAATGTAGAAACTGTAGAAATACAGTAAGGCTTGCAATATTTGTCTCATTTCATTGTAAATATTTGGGTTTATAAACTATATTTGCTGTATTGGTGATGACATCTTAACTAGTAACAATTACACATTAATAGCTTCATTAGGACTTTAGTTCTTCCCATGAAACAGAGTTAGCACCATACTTTGATTAAACAGGAAAAAAGAACAGCGCAAACAAAAGGAGCATTAAAAAAACAACAAAGGACCAAATGAAAGTGACAGAGTCTCCCACAGTGGAGAAATTCATCGGCCATCTGGACCTGGTCATGGGCAACGAGCTCCAGGTGGCTCTACTTGAACAGGCACTTGGCCCCTATGACTCAGAAGGTCCTGGCCAACCTCAGCCATTCGGTGATTCTGTGACTTCAGCTGACCCTGTCCTGGGTCCCTGTCAAATCTGGAGTACTCAGGATCACACAGTCAACTGGGTAGATATGTAAACATGCACCAGTTGTGCATGTTTTTTGTGTGATGCTTTGAAGGATGTGGTTTGCTGTATTCTTACTAAATAGTGGCTTAGCAGCCTTTAAGTGTGAGACAACTTTTTGTCAAAGGAATCAAGCCTTGACAATATGAATCCTTTTATTTCTCTTGAAATAAATAGTTTTAGGTCTTTTAGATAATGATAGGAATTATGTACTCCCAGAGAGAGAAACTACTGCGTTTTATTGGAATCCAGCTAATTAACATAACTAAATCTGAATTTGAGATAATTTTTCAAAACGTTACTAATGTTAGCGTTTAGAAACCTAAAAGATTTTGGTAATCAGAAGGAAACTGATGGTTAGCCTTCCACTGAAAGCCAAAGTATTTGGGAAATGAGAAAATAACATGCTTTGTCGATTAAAGTGGAATTCTCTTAAATTCTTTTCAACAGCTTTAAACAGTTCTTCTGAGTTATGGGTAACAGGAAGAAATATTACCATCCCCAGAAACGTCCTGTAGCCTCCATCTTCTGCAGTGTAATACTTTTTTCTTCTTTTAACCACTGTTTGGAAGTCCCGTATTTTGTGATAACTCACGTAATTTTCTAGTCAGAGGTTATTTTTATTTTCCATCAAGAAAGCAGAAGGGCAAGCAGGTCTCCAAAAGTTTAAATGCCGTTTTCAGATACGTTTCTGCTAGGGGTACTGACTTCTTGCAAGTGGCTGCAACTGATCTAGCTGATCTCTGGTGTTAGTTACCTTTGTCACATGCTCAGGACTTTTGAGAAGTACATTTATGAACGTTTTGACCTTGTGATTAAAAGCATTAGCTGAAACAGATGCACAGTATAAGATGAGAGATGTGGAAAAAAGCTTATTTTACCATTGTTTTAAAATTCCTGTAACAATTTTAGCAGTAAAATTTGGTAATAGAGAGGTAAATGTTTTCTATCCTCCTGGAGTTTCCTGACCTGCAAGGTACTAGTCTTGTATCACTTTAGACTTTGCTTTCTTAGGCTAAGTATGTCTGTGGTGAGGTTGATTTTTGTTGTTGTTCCCTTAGTCATCCTGGATTATATCCATGCATCTAGTAGAGCATGGATATAGTGTATATATAGTATATATACACTATATATATTATAGAGGTATATATGTAGAAACAGGCTGGAGCAGTGACTTCTGGAGAGAACACAGCAGTGCCCTGCAGGGATATGCACTGAGGTGTGAAGGCAGACAGACAGTAAGTGTTGTAAGGAAAGAGGGCTGTGAAGAAATGAGTTGATGCAAAATGAGATCTGTGCAATGGGTCACTGAAGCAAAACAAAGTGCAAGAGAAGGATACAAACTTCTTCAAAAGAAGGAAGCTGTGGAAGAGAGGATGTTTCGTGGACATCTACCAGATGGGAGCAGTCTTTGGGTTTGCAACTTAGATGAATTACCATAGGTGTAAGGCAAAAATAGTCTTTCACATCTGTAAAATTGCTTACTGTATTTCAAGTATTTCCTCCAAAACATGAGAGCAAAACTTGTGAATAAAATTGTTTTGTAAATATGAGACCTGCAAAATATTAAGTGTTCACCTCTTTCTTAAAGACACTGGAATTACTTTTCATTGAAAGAAATTTCCAGAGAGACTTTTTTTTATGGGAAAGAAGAAATAATCTGAGCAGAAAATTGCGCAGAAAAGCTCAAGCTGAGAGTTTAAAGTAAAAATAATACATTTGCCATTCAGATTATATCATATAAACTATCAAACTAAAGTGAAAATACTTGAAAGGATTATATTTTTTTCTTGTTTGAAGAAGAGAAATGTAATGAGGAATCTGTAAATACACTACAATTTCTATTTTCCTGTTTTCTACATTACTGTGCTAAGTGCTTCTGTAAAAATTATCTATGTCTATGAGGAGTAGTACAAGAAAAAAGATTTAAATTTCAGTACATATTGTTACAGAATCATAGAAAGCTTTGGGTTGGAAGGTACCTGTAAAGGTCCTCTAGTCCAGCTCCCATGCATTCAGCTGGGACAATTTCAATTAGACCAGGTTGCTCAGAGCCCTCTCCAACCTGACCTTCAGTGTTTCCAGGGATGGGAAATGCACCACGTCTTTGGTAACCTGTTCCAGTGTCATTGTGAAAAGTATCTTCCTTGTATTTGGCCTGAATCTAACCTTTTTCAGTTTAAAACCATTCTCCCTTGTCTTATCACTGCATTCCTTCATAAAATGGCCCTCTCCAACTTTCTTGTGGGCCCTTTTAGGTACCAGGAGGCTGCTATAAGGTCTTCCCAGAGGCTTTTCTTCTCCAGGCTGAACAACCTCCACTCTCTCAGCCTCTCCTCACAGAAGAGGTGTTCCAGCCCCCTGATTGTTGCCTATGTTCTCTTATGTTGAGGGCCCCAGAGGTGGATGCAGAGCTCCAGGTGGGGTCTCATGAGGGCACAGTAGAGGGACAGAATCACCTCCTCAACCAGCTGCCCACGCTCTTTTTGGTGCAGCCCACGACACCATCAGCTTTCTGGGATGTGAGCTCCCATGCCCTGGGTCAGTGTCTGGGTTTTCATGGACTGTTACCCTCAAGTACTATGTTGAATGCTGTAAAAACAAATAAATGAACAACAAAAAAATTCCATATTAAAGATCATTAAACACAGAAGAAGATTGTAGATGTATGCATACCTTCACTGGTGGACATCCTTTGAAATAGGTCAGAAAGTGTCTGTCAGGTGTAACATAAAGGCCCAATACATATCTTGGTGCAGATACAAACTGCATAACCTCTTAAAATGCTCCCTTACCTTTTTTAGCGATCTCTGTTACAGTGCCAGTTACTAAGTCCATGTGTTATAAAAACTTGGAATAAGTGTAGTCTGATCAAAACTGCCCTTAACATTTAAAGACTATGCAAACCAGCAGAAGACATTGCTCATGGGATGAATGAAAAGATTGTTTGCTACAGAATACTGTTTAGTGGGACAAAATGTAAAATATTTTAAAAATACAATTTTTTCAAATATTGTAATTCCACAAGCAAGAATGTCTTGCAATAGATTTTACACTGCACTTCCCTGTAGAAGCAAAACCAGATACATGACTATGTGCTGATTTAAAGTCCTGTTGCCCTTATGTGCAGAGTCTTAAAAACCATAGCTGCTTTTGAGGCTAGAAATACCAATTTTATCTAGTGCAACCATGTTTTCCTATATTGCGACAGGCAGTTGGAGGAGATTTGCATCTCCATTAGGGGGAGAATTAGAAGTAGCACTCTTCTTTTCTTTGGTCTTAATAGAAATTAGTGGCTTTGGGCAGAGTTGCATTGGTAGCGTAAAGCTTTATGTGGATGACAAGTCTGTATTTTTCAGTATTACATTGCTGCTTTAAAATTAATCCCTCCAATCTTTCGCCACACTTAAAAATTTACTATTTTATTTATAAAAAATAAAATATAAAAATGTCACAAAAACTGTTTTCTAATAGATTTACTAAAATGATCTTTTTATGCTCTTATATGAATCATCAAAGCAGCTTCAAAGTTTACCAAATATTACCTTATATTTTATTACTGTGTTTAATGTTGTTTATTGTGCATGAACATAACTATATAGGAAAGTTTTAATTAGGGGACCTCTTTCATGGAAAGCTTAAAAGCAGGTGGTGTTTGTCTATATTTTGTTTCCAACAGAAATACAAAAATGAGCATTTAGTGTTTAATTGGAGTTCATCTATCCCTAAAAAGCTATCAAAGTTGAATAAAATGACACTGTTTTACAAGAATTAAACTGCACTCCTCCTTCTGTTTAAAGTTCAGCATGCTCCTACACTTGAGAGCTGGCTGTGGACCAATAATCAAAGTATTTTTTTTTTTTCATCCAGAAAGGCTGCCTAGTACAACAGCAGTAATACTGGTAGCATAATCATAATTTCTTAAATCTGACTTGTACCTCTCGTCTTCTGAGTTCACATAATAGAGGGCTCATGTATTTGTCTATGCCATCAGAAGAATGACCTATTTGTTCAGTTTCTGTCAATGCAGGTGAAAACAGGATTTTACAAATTAATTTGCATGCTTTAAGTATTTAGGGGATAGAAAACCATTGGAACAAAAAATATTTTTTCTTTTGTCCTTTTAATGACAGTATTACTTTTCATACATGAACTCTTTATTTGTGCCCTTGTTGCCTGGTTTGTTCATGCATTTTCATACTTTAAGACACAGTTGTTCAGGGTTGAGGCTGCAATTGAACTTAAGCTGAGGAAGGATTGCTCCAATAAAGACAGATTGCAGTAAAAGGGCTTTTGGGTGAATGATGTATGTAATTGTTTTCTTCTTGTCAATTTTTATGATGAAATATGTGAACATAAAGTGAACAATCTTTGTTTCTTCCCTATTCTGTTAATAGGCAATCCGAAGTTTCCAGGTATCCTTACACATCTTTCCAATGAACCCTGAAGTATGGAAAGAGGACCTTTCCTGGGCAAGAAAACTACTTGAACAGCAGAAGGCAACAAAGACTGAGTCAGTGCAAGCACTGGCAAAAGAAAAAGAGCTTGCACAAGAATCAATCCCAGACTATGACTTTGAAAGTGATGAAATCGTGGCAGTCTGTGCTGCCATTGCAGAGAAGGAGAAAGCTCTTTCAGCAGCTAAAACGGTAGTGATTGTTTCTGCTTCAGGCACAGTAGAGACTGTTACTGAGAAGGACAATTGTCCTACAACTCCTGATGAAACCCTTTTCATCAGAGCCCGATAGGGCAGCCATGGGTTGCCATCCTAAGAACTAGTGTTATTTATTGTATTTGACTTGCTTTGTGTTTGGGTTTTTTAAAATGATAGCAGAACCTACAAGAGTTAAAGAATTGAAGTTATTTTTCTTTTGTAAATTAAAAGAGCAATGACTTGAGTTGGTTGTTTGATCCATTTTTTTGGAGAAGAAAGCCAACAGTTGATTGTAAAAATCTTACGAACAAATGTAATGTTAAAGTACTTAACTGCATTCTAACAGCTGCTTTCGTCTTGATGTATTTCATAATTTTACAAGTTTATGTGTACATTTTTCCAGTAATTAGGAAATTTTTATTTAAACTGTAGAAGTGTCATGGTTTATCCCCAGCTGGCAACTCAGCCCCACACTGAGTGCCCCACTCACTCACACTCCATCCTGATGAGATAGGGGAGGGAATTGGCAGAGTAAAAGGAGGAAGGTTCCTGGGCTCATACACAGGCAGTTTAATAGGGAAAGCCTGTTAAGCTGCACACGAAGGCAAAACAAGGGATTCACCCATCACTTCACATGGGCTGGGAGGTATTCAGTCATCCCCTGTACAGCAAGGCTCCGTCGTATGTGACTTGGGAAGACAATCACTCTAAAAGTCCTCCCTTCCCCTACCTCCTTCTTCCTCCAGTTCTGTGTGTTGAGCATGACAACATTTGGTTGGAATATCCCAAATGTCAGCTGTTCTGGCTGTGTCCCCTCACAATTTCTCGTGCACCCCCAACCACACTGGTCAGGTGGGATGAGCAGAGAAAGGTGTCGACCCTGTGTGAGTGCTGCTCAGCAATAATGAAAACACTGCTGTGTTGTCAACACTGTTTCCAGCACAAATTCAAAACACAGCCCTGTCCTAGCTACAGTGAAGAAAATTAACTCTATCCCTGCCAATACCAGCACAAAAAGAAAAAAGGAATTTTTAAAAATTACTCCAATCATTATTAATTAACATTATTTTGCATTAGTTAAAGGGTGAAGTGTTTTCTATTATCAGCAGTCTTTATTTGCATTAAGATTACTTTTTCTATGAGAAAATTTCCTATGAAGCAAAGATGGATTATTATTTTACTTGTATGTGTATGTGTGTGACAGACCTGCCTCCTGATTCATAGATGAAGTAGCAACCTTTATGTCGCTTTCATAGGTGAATGGTTGAAACACTTTCTGATTAGATGAAAATGCAATACCAAACAGGCCCCTGAATGCTTAGATACTACTAAATGTTTCACCAGAAGAAGTAGCATTCAGTTTGACATTGAAACTAGCCTTGATTATCTCGAGTGCTGTGCTCCAGACATGACCAAGAGTAAAATGGTGGGAGTAGGAATTAGGTATGGCTGAAGTGTATTGTGTTCAGCCTTTTCTTGCCTAGTGAGGCTGATCTGATAAAGGGAGTAAATTTGTTTTTCCTAATTCTTAGGATCTGCTATTAAAAGTATGTTCTTAGTGAACCAGTTTTTCAGGACAGCATTGCTGAAGTCTCCCTTTGTATCCTTTTTGGATTTTGGATGCTGTGGTGGGTATTCACATGGTGTTAATTTAGAGGCATACCATAGGAGATTTTTTTTTACTGTTAATCTTTCCTTAGGGAAACGTGGCAATTGGTTTCTTATATGGGCAGTTCAGAGAAAGGAAGTCAGGCAGTTTCTTTTTGTGAGCTGTTCTGCTCTCGTTTCATTGTCTTAGAGACATGGCAGAGATGGTCACCTCCTAACTGTACTGGAAAAAACTCAATTGTGGAATTCCTGAAGAGTTCAGGACTGGGAACATGTAATCGTTACCTGATTTTGATAACATTTTATATGATAACATTTGAAAAATAGTTTTGTAGATGAGTGAAACCTTTTGAAATCAGTCATCTTTGCCTTTTTTCAAGTCTTAATTTCTAATTTCAAAATAACATTGTAAAGTAAAATAATGTTGCTCAAGATGCATAGTAGTTTTTGCAATAGTGTATTGCTGAAAAATTAAATCATACTTTTAGTATATCTGATATCAGAATATCTTTATTTAAGAGGACACTTAGAGTTTCTGCAAAAACTAATTATTCCTTTCAAAAACTTAATTGCCATGTTGTACTTACTGAGTTTTCTTGAATTTTTGCAAGATTCTTCCTGTATGTTTTTTTGTAGGTGTGAATTTTCAGGTCTATGCTTGCATGAGCACACGCGATCACAAAAAAGTTTCACTTTAATATCTTCTGAGTATTCAAAATAATTATAATTGCAGTGTCTGAAATACATTAAGAAATGTAAAACACTATCATGCTAAATTTCTATTTGTTCAGTTCAGAAATAGATCGTAAGTGCTTACTGAATAGGCATTTGATTGTTACAGTTTGATAAATGGGTACAGTGAATGATTTTTTAATTCTCCTATCAACATGAATAATACAATCTAGTGAGCCACAGAAGAGTTAGCATGAGAAGGATTTGGACGGATTTCTTCAAAGAAGAGATATTCTCTGGCTAAAGAAGGAAATGTGTGAGATGCTCTAGAGTATGTTTTCATTTTGGAGGAGCTTGGCTATATCCACATCTTTTCTTTCTTTGTGCTTTAAACTTGCGTCAGTGTTGTGTATTTACTCATAAAGGAAGGACTGTTTCCCTCCTTTCAGAGGATTCTGTTATCACAGAATCTGTTTCCCCTGAAATGATTCACAAGGTTCCTATTGACTTCAGCACTGCAGGGCCAAATAGAGGGGTGTGCACCTACCCCATCAGGCAGAACGGCCGTGCTGGGTTTGAGGGGTGGTTCTTTCCATCCCCTGTACCAGATGTGTTTTCCTTCTGATTAGATTAGATTGTGAATTCTAAGTACTGTCAGAACTGTAGTGTTTTGTGGAGCACTGTAGAGCAGATAAGTTCTTGTGACGCTGTTATTCTCAGACTGGGAAGAAGTTCAAAAATTGATGATTTCAACATGGCTTTTTGTACAGCGTGCCATGTTTTGCATGTATGGAGCTTTCTTGATCTGTTTGAATAAAATACTGACTTCTCTGCTACTTCTCTGATATCTGTTTATTTTTTTGGTTATAACAAAAATGAGTAATATTGCATATTTTGGAATGTTCCTCATTTAATAATTGGCTTCTGCCTCTGGTGAGCATGCTAATGTGTTTTTTCTTTTTTTTCTTTTTTTAAATATGTCTCAGGAAAAATGTTTAATAAAAGATGCTTTTAAACCTTTCATGGGTAAGGTCCCATGTGGGATGGAGCAAAAGGAGATGTTATCTGAAATATGATATCTACACACTCCCCCTTTGACACCATGAATTTATTTTTATTGTTCTTCCATGGCAGTGGCTGCAGTAGCTGCCATGTGTTTGCTTTCCTGTGTTGCCATGTTCGTGTGAATCACATATTAAAATGCCCAAGTTAAATGTTGCTAAAGAGGAAATGTCATTTAAGAGGAAAGTGCAAGAGCAACAGTGGGTTAGGTAGTTTAGTTTTGCTTGATTTAAAAATCTACAGTTAAACATTTAAAAGTATTTTTTTTCCCTTTGAGTCCCCTTATATCCAGTGGAAAGAAATACACAGCCTCACAGGGCCATTCATATGCCTTGTGTTAGATAAGTATCTTAGAATGAGTTGAATCACCCTCCCAAGGTGCCTAATTATTTCCCTTGACTACAAAGGAAACTCAAGGTGACTGGCAGTTAACTTCAAATGCTGAAACTGGGCATGTGAGTTCTACTCTTACAGATGGAAATAAGTATCTTTAAAAAACAAACAGAGATTATACTGAGAGAGAATAAATCCTCTCTGACAGTACTAGAGGGTAAATAAAAAGATATGGATCAGATAACAGTGACTCTAGTTTGATAATGCCATAAGATCCTGAATTTTAGAAGTAGTTATGGAGTAAAAAAGCAAATGTAGCAGTTTACTCTTCTAATTTCTGAAGCTGTCTGAGTATCTGTGGTGCTAGGGATCAAAATCAGAGGTAGCATTGGAAACTTGCCTGGCCATGCAAGGCAAGTGTCCTCCCAGTCCTGAAAACAAGGGAAAGGAGGTAAAAAAATAATGTGGAGGGTGTGTGCTGTCTTAATGTATTTTGAGGTCGTACAACAGCTGTCAATGACTGTAGTTAGGACTAGGGCACAGGGAAGCAGAAACATGTGGACTTGGTTTGCTGGCAGGTTGCAGGCACCATGTGTTTATTGTAGGTAAGTATCATGTTAGCATTTTGTTCTCAGATGGGCTGGAGTCCTTGGGCTATGATATGTCCAGGGAGGGCCAGTTCAGAACCAGGAAGACCTGATGGGTATGGATGATGACTGCCGAATCCTTCCAGATGTGCTGGCCTCGTGTTGAGGGCTAATCTTCTGAGAGCCACAAGGCTAGGAGCAATAGAGGTTATAGAGGATAAGTGATCAATGGGAAAGATTAGACATGGGAATCTAGTTGACTTCGGGTTCACAAAGCAGAAAATTTAGACTTCAGTAGGTTTCCAGATCCAGATCTAGAACAAGGCCTGGAAGTGGAAGGGCCTGGTGGTAATTAGTAGCTCTAACAGTGAATCTGCCTTAAATAGAATAAATTTGTCGTTGTGTCAAGGAGCAGAACTGAAAACTTTCAAAAGCTTGTTGGTTAGTGTGCTGGCTGGTGCTATCAGGAGACAGCAGATTACCTTGATCTTGTTAGTGCATTGGCACTGTGCCTGTAGTGCAGGTTTGGGCCAGGCAGTGGTGGTGTTGCAGACAGCAGGAATATATAAGCTTGATTTAAAACAGGATCCTGCAGCCCACCCTTACAGTCCAAGTCCTCTGACAGTATTTCCTGCACCCTAAACCATTCATAAAGCTAACTTACTATGGACCAGAGATTCAAATTAATCTACAGATTTTTGTAGAAACCACTGTCTTGTACAGATACTGCCTCTCATCCTGCCTGTGGTGAGTGGATCCTTCAACCCATACCACAGGACAGGGCTTAAAATGAGTTAGGGCTGAGGTTTGGGGTGTGGTAGCAGGGTTGGAGGCCTAGCAGTGACTGGATGGAAAAGCTTTGGTGAAGCAGTGGTCTGGGATGAGTGGGTAGGACAGATTGCTGAAAGTGAGGGGGACTGCCAGTCACAGGACTAGCAGGGTGGAGTCAGAGAGATGTAAATTTGGTATGAGAAATTTTTGAATCGGTGCATTTTTTGGGAACTCAGAGGACTCAGGAAGGTGGATGCAGATGAGAAAGGTCATTCTGAGGGGATACAGATCTCTGGGGGCTAGGAATGTAGGAGAGCTATTACGAGTGAAAAGGGAAGCCCTTTTGAATATATGGAAACTACTCATAATACCTAGCAGGAAAATAACCTTTTAACCTCATACTCTACAAACTTGAAGCCTTATTTTATGAGACTTGTTATGCTTGAGGAGGCTGAGGAATGTAATTCACTAATGTGTTTGTGGTCAGCACTGGGGAAAGGTGCTAAATCTGAGCAGGACTGTGGGGCAGGTGAGGGAGGTATAATAGTCTTATCACCCTAAAAAAAAGGCACACTTGTCCAGTTCTTTAGCCAGACTGCACCTGAACACTCCTTGGTGTTTGCAACTAGGCAGCAGACGAGCTCCCATTTTGCTTTTGTGCACTGACACGGAGCTGTGACAATTCTAGTATTGCTCAGGAGACTTTGTAATCTGTGGGCTGGTTTGAGAATCATGGAGTTCATTAGTGAGGGAGTTTGTGTTGATGATGTGTGCTGCAAATCCGGTCCACTACTTGACACACCGGGAATGCTGTGGGCAGGAGGAACACCTCAGGCTTATTGTACATGTTTGCTAAGGGAATCTAGAAGGTCAGCTACTTAACATGGTCTATTCTTGCTTAAGGCTCTTTCAGACCACATGTATTTCTCATCAGTAATGAATATAAAGAAGAATAAAATCACATTCATTAAATAATTTAGAAAATAAAAACAGTAAGTCCTTGCTTATTTAAATACTTATTATACACCGTAGATATTTAATGGTGTCATTGCATACAGTACCAATAACATTGGTGTGCTGCTGCAAAGGTGTGGTCCTGTATTGGTACATGTGGTGTTATCTGCAGATGGCAGTCCCACCTTCCTGCTCTGCCAGGTGCTATTTCCTGTCTTGGGAAGTATGGTGAGTCTGTTTTGTTTGTTGGTCGCTAGTAAGCAACAGATCATAGTTAAGTGGTTTAATTGCAAAGAATTCAGGCAGATCTTTATCTGCAGCTGCAGTAGGAACTTGAGTGATACTGTTTTCCAGCTTAACTGGTGGAAAAGTGGCTTTTGCAAATATTTCTGTACAGATTTAACTTCCCTTTTTATATGTATGAAGTAAGCTCAACTGTAAAATGCAAAATGTCTTTGTTTGCTTGAAGAATTTTCATGACTATGTCAGTGCTCTTGGGGACATTTTTGAAGACGGCTGCCTCTTGCTGATGGTGATCAGACTGTGGTGTTTTGGAAACTTACAGGACAAAGTATGTTTTGGCAGTAACTGAGGCAAAGCATTCCAAGATGGGAGGCTTGTTAAGGTGAGGAGTTGACACTGAATGGCAGACTCATGTAAACATCTGAGATCAAGCAGAACATTTCCATTTAATTGTGATCCCCAAAATTACTTTGGTAGGTACAACTGCTTAAACATATCAACATAAGGCTCAAGATTTTCATTACAATATAGCATTCACATGAAAACACTTTAAGCAGCATAACATGCTTACTATTTGACAAAACATCCTCCAGGTATCTGTACAGAATTACTTTGATACACAGTGTTTCTGGAACAAGATCTAACCCTTACAACATAAAACACAAAACTCCTTTTTGTCAGTGGTTAACAGCTGGTTTTGGTGATGTGTTTGCCATAAAAACTCTAGCAACAAATGCTTTTCAAGGTGTTCAAGACCAAGATATAGTTCTATATAATCTATACTTTAAATGAAGATTCTGCTTCCATGGTTTTGTACATTTATTTGATGGAGTATCAGATTACACAGTCATAAGATTCTATTTACTATTTAAAGTAAAATGATAAATGTTGTGAAAAAATACCTTTATTACATCGGTGATGCTTTAACTAAAGTGAATATTAAGACTATTAACCAGGAGTTGAAAGTTTTAGGCCCTGATATTGAAAGCACTTCTATGTCCTCAGCTTTACTCCTTATGGAGTCTCCCTGGCAACAGAGGGACTACTCTGATGGGCGATGTTAAATGTGTGCCTAAGGTGTGTGGATTGGGGGCCAAAGTACTTGGAGAGACGTGCATGTGTTACACAGAGAAACATTCTCAGAACATAAATAAAATCTCGTTTTTTTAGTATATACATGTACTGAAAATTAATATTCTTAACTGAAAGGATGTGTTTTCTTTTTCTCTCTTAAAAATCCATATATTCCCATTTCACTCAGAAAGTGCTTATGTATTCTCAGCTAGAGAATTACCTCAACAGCTGTGAATCTAGCATGGACAACAAATCCAATCCAAGAAGGTCTTATCAGCAGGAAATACTCAGGGAAGAGAAGGCTGGCAATCGTTTCTATACACCTTGTATTAATAACAAACCTTCTCATAGAGAAGAATAGACTTTTAAATATTTTCAATTCTGATATATATACAATGATAAAAATTCACATTTTCATGCTTTAGTGAGACACTTTAAAATCCTACCCCAGGCAGCTCTCAGAGTAGCTGTGTCCAGTTTCTAGCAGCTGCCTGACATTCAGCTCTAGTACCAGAAGCTGTAACTCTTGATAGCTGATCAAGCATGGGGAGAGAAAACACAGTTCTACCAGGTTTGCAAAGGGAAAGGAGAAGAGAAAAAAGCAAGTGATGGTTCTTTCTATTTCCAGAGGCCCAGTAGCTGTCCTGTGTCCCACAAGACAAGGCAGTTTATGTTTCCAGTCCCATAAGACTTGCATGGTACCATTTCTGATGACAGGGCCCCAGTCCAATGTCTGTTCCATACAGTCTTCAGTAGTCTAAAAGAAATGTACCCATCACACAGCAAGAGAAAAATAGCCCTTTGAAGCACAGCTGAACCCCTCTTCCCATGAATAGGCAGAACACCTATCTATTGCACCAGTTTTTCCAATGTACCAGGAAGTATCCCCAGGGTTGATGCCTTTCATGGCTGTCTATATGCACTTTTCTGATAAATTCAATGTCTCTGTGGGAAAGGTGACCTGGAGAGGGCCACTCTTGGGGGCAGAGCTGGCCGCACCACCAGGCCTGGTTTCATTCACCAGGAAGACACTCTCGGAGTCCTGTCCCTGTGAGGAGTCCGAGGTCTCGGAGCTACGCAGTGTCCTTACTGACGTGGTGTCAGACTGAGCTGAGCTGGCGCTGGGGCCTGGGAGCAGCACACGGCCCCCGACACTGCTTTCACTTAACTCTGGAGGATAGAGCAGTGTTTGGGAGGTGCTGCTGATCTCCCTCAGCTCACGGGAGATGAAGGAGGGTGACTGACTTGACATGGCAGAGGAGGTCCTGCGGCCATCCACGCAGTTGAAGTTGCCCCCCGAGTGCTGCCTCCGAGCCCCTCCAATGCGGCAGAAGAGGCACTTGATCTTCTCGATGGCTTTGCTGAGCACAGTCTTGCGGAGGAGGATGTAGACCCATGGGTCCAGAATGGGGTTCACTGAGGCAATGCGGATGGCTTGCAGGTCAGGGTTTTGCTTGATATCCATCACCGATTCCGGCTGGTACAGCTGGTTTATGAAGACACGGACCTACCTCAGGAAATGGGGGAAAAAGAAGACATAATTACACAATTATATCAGGAAAGCAAGGTTTGTATTTCAAAGTAGAGATGTAGATATACTGCTGCAAGCTACGAGAGATGAGGCTGCCAAATTCAGACCTCTTTTATTGGCTGGCAGTAATGAATTCATTTTTGGAAATAGCAAAAAAATCAGATGGATGAAAATTGGAAACCGTTTTTACATCTAGAAAAGGACTGGCCTTTTCTCTGTTTTCTGCCTCATTATTAATACTTGATCCTCCAACTTTTGGCTGGTGTTTTTAAAAATTGCCAGGAACAAAGATGTAGACGTATCCCGCTTCCTTCCTATACTTTGAGTCTTATGCTACGTGCAACAAGGTAACTGACTGGGGAGATAAGTTCCTCCTCTAAAAATTGTTTAGAAATGAACTGAAACACAGATGATAATCCAAGTACATGAGACTCTGGAAACAAGTCCAGAGTTGTAGATTCCCAAGTTTAGAAATGCATTTTCCTGGCACCTGTCCTTACTGAAATCGTTTACATAACCTCAACTGTTTGTTTACTGCATGGTTCAGAAAAACAGAAATGTAAAAATAAAAAGGGTGAAAAAGAAAACGGAAAAAAAAAAGCAAGGGGAAAAAAAGGAAAAAAAAGAAAAAGCAAAGGGAAAAACAAGGAAAAGCTTGATTTTCAATAGGTGAAGATAATGAGATGATTTCAGCACTGGACTGGAGTACTCTGTTCTCCTATAAGAGCCAGAATTTTGGTTTTACATACAAAAATATTGATGAAGTGGTCAAGAAATTAAGATGTTGAAGTTGCTTTAATTAAAAAGTGTGAAGTTACTTTAATTAGCAATTTTAGTTCATCATGCACAAAATTTAAAACTAAAGGATCCTGTCTTCTACAAAGAAATGTCTTCTTCACCCTTTTCATCTAGCTTCTTCTTCAACGGATCCCTTTCCTTGTTTAGAAGCCACTTTTGTAAATGTTACTATGAGTAAGGCAGAGTCCAATTCTTGGATATCATCTTTCCAGTGTCACTGAGGACAATAGCATCACAGGAGTTTTTTCTATTGATCAGTCCCAAATAGCTGTTCTCCATTTAGGTCTGTGTAGCAAGACCTACACAGCATCCAATTACAGGACAGCCTAGGAAAGCCACTGAAAAGTGTATAATGGAATATTTTATTTTCTTCAGGTTCCTTAAGGTAAGTCAAAATAAATACCTTCATTATATTTTTATCTGGAACACTAAAAATCTAGTAGCAAAATTATGAGGATTTCAGAATCTCATCCTTGACTCCTGAAATTAATTGAGTCTTGCCTAGCTAGACAATTACAGACAAGGAGGCAGGCAAGCATTTAAATAAATAAGCCAAACTAGGACAGCCCTTTTAAGTAATTTTTATTAGAAGTCCTACATATGAAGCCATCCAAGTCAGACAAAAAATTCCACAATTCTTGAAAAATTTTCCTGCACGGGGCCCATGTGGTGACATTCAGCTTTATCAGGATTCAGAGATGGAGTGTGCTCCAAAGCTATCAATAAAGTATATTTAGAATATGTTAGTCCCCCTGTGGAAGCCCTGTGCATACAGTCTTTCTCAGTCTCTGAAATTGATGATTGGCTGTATTTTCTTTCTCAGTACTTTTCTCTAGGCTTATGGGTAACCTGGTGAGTTCAAAATAAGGGAAAATCTTAGATTTATACAGCAATACAGTGATCCAGTTTTATTCTCAGTTACTTTCCTAACAATTTCTAACACTGCAGATGTATTTATAACAACAAGTCTCTTGACGTTATTTATCTGTTAAGGCTAACACACCACTCAGGTACTTCAGAGTAATCCTATACATAATGAACTTTTTTTATGGCTTTTTTTTCCTTTTATTAAGAGGTTTTCCTTTACTTTTAATATTTTTCTTTATTTTTTTACTATTTATTTTATAAATAATTTTATTTTTTCATATTTAAATTTAACCTATTTATTTCCTAAATAAATTTCGCTGGTTATGTTATAAATAAACAATTCAAAAAATAAATGGTTTAGAAATAAATCGTGTTAAAATAAATAGCACCCTTCGTGACATCCATCACTACATGGTACCACAGCTCAGAGAAGGGGGCCAGGATTTTTAAATGCCTGCAGTTTGGCTGTTATTCGTTGACGATTCCTTAAAAAACATCCGTAATTAGGGATAGGGGGAGCCCGTCGCCCCGCGGATCCCTCCGGGATCACCGCGAGGTGGCGCCGCTGCGCCGCTGCCCATCCGAGAGCGGCGTAGATGGATACAGTCTGTATGGATATATACTATATATACCTATAAAATATGGATGTATTTAGATGTACGGTGTACATATACGTGTAACATATATAATCGTGCCCAGGCCGGGTGTCCCCGTGGGATCCGACCTGCCCTTACACCCCAGCGCTTCCCCACACGCCCCTTCCCTTCCCCGCACCGCGGACCCCTCTCGCAGGTGGGCGCACCCCCGTGTCCTGGGGGTGCCGGTGGTAGGTGTGTATTCCAGGAGGAGAGCACAGGACAGGGATGTGCCCCAAGGGGGGCTCTGCCAGCACCCCACACTGCCCTGCGCAGCCGTGGCCGGGGACAGGGATGATGCACAAGGAAGGGTGTCCGCCGACAAATCCACCCGGATTGCACAGCCAGAAAGCACAATTGGAAGACCAGAAAAAAATACACAGTTCAACTTGGAGACCTGGCGCTGGGGGCTTTTTGTCGTTTTTTGTTTTGGGGTTTTTTTTGTTGGGTTTTTTTTGCTGTTTTATTTTTAACTTGGAGCTATAGTTACACATCAGTGATTTAATAGTCGGATTGTTCTTTTGATAAGCAGCACGTGAAATTGAGGTACTTATTCCACCTTCGTCTACCTGGCAGACTTTATGGAGAGACAAAAATGGTCTTTAAGTGATGGCTCTGTGGCTGAAAGGGAGTGTTGCTGATGGAACAGGACAGTTTTCTTTATGCTATCCCTGCATCCTTCATGTCCTTTTGCACATACGCAACATGTACAGGTTAAAGATTCATAGAGTGGACCTAGTCAGTGAAAACTCTTAACAAAACTTTCTACTTCCCAGAGAGGTTCCATATATCTTATTAGAAGCTCCCCAGAACGTTTTACCAATTCAGACCTGTTGCTGGGGGTACATCTTAACCTCAGTAAGATAAAAATTTATCCATGTTAGAATATCAGTTCTATCCTTCTTCACTTACTGGTGAAACAACATTTACTAATGTATCATTTAAAAGTCATGTAACCTGTCTTGGCTATAAGTTGCTGCAGGAGGTAACATGACAAAAGATATTGCCTGGCATCTTCTAAGCGAGTGCCAAGTAAGTGGAATGCACTACTAAGTTATCTAATGCAACACTTGAATTTGTGCAATTTGAAATCCTAATTAAAGAAAGAAGCAATCTAGAACAATTCACATCTCTAAAGAATGAGTTTTGTATGTTAGCTTTGTAGCTGTAGAATCCAGGCTACACATCTTATTAAAAGTAGGAGCAGCTTATTGGCAATTAACTTAAGAAGCACATAGCTCTAAGGTATGTCGAGTTACGCTTGAGTGATAGGTACTTGTAGGATCAGAGTCCTGTGTGCTGTTTGTTCTTTTCCTTTTTACTAACTACAGACATAAGTCACAAAGCATTATAAAGTGATTTTTATAGTTACAGTCAGACTAATAATTGTCTTGACAGCTTCTACCTGCCCTCAAAATCTCCCCACATGCTGATAAGATAAATTTAAAAAGCGTATGGTACTAAACAGGAACAAGTTTTTCAGCTCCACAAGCCAATAACCTTTGCCCTTCAAGGGCTTAATGTCTGCTTGGTGACTACTCTACTGCTAAAAAATCATGTCTGACACCTTGCAGTTGGCTGCAGACATTTCCTGATATTAAAAAGTTGAATCCAGCCAAGCCAAAAGAAAAGCCACTTTTAGATCAATTAAACATCAAGTAGAAACTCCTGTGATTATTTCAAGCAATCAGCAAGAGGTACATCCTGAAACATTACATTTCATTTTTTATTTCACCATAATTTAACAACAATATTCTGTGGCCAGGGTGAGAAAAAGATCACACATTTAAAAATTTTAAGAGTATTTGACAGACTGTTGGAGTGAATTACAGACTTTGAGTAGTGTGTGCCTATTTACTCTTGAAAGAGTTTGGTGTTTTTTAAAGGCTGGATAATAATTCCCACTTTCTTCTTGACAGAATTCCTCCTAATATATCTTATTCCCTAGATTTTACACTCTCAAATTCTAGTTTCCAAAAACTCAAAGTATTTTAAAAGATGACATAACCAGTGTGGAGACAAGAGTCAGCTCATAAGCTATATATTTTTCTTATTTAATTTTTAAACAATTGTCAGATTAATTTCTTTCACACCACTTTCTGCACATTGAGAACACTCCAGTTTAGATCAAAAGTTCCCTTTTACAATTTTTTTTATTTACTTTTCTTTCCTTAATACATTTGATTAGCCTTCAGTTCTGTTAAACTCATTCACCATTTTGCATAATCCCCCATAATTTTGTTACAGCACTTTTTACTGTAAGATTTTGCTTATTTTATGAATAAATCACTAAAACACTAAAAAAACATACTTGTAAACTATGTGCTGAAGCACTTCACTATTAAAAACTGTTGTTCTCTGTGACTCACTTATTTCAGAGCTATTTAATATTTCAAGACTTGAAATTTTTGTCAAACTATAAGTGTAGCCCACTGGATTGCCCCTATCTGCTATTGTATTATCTTGTGAAAGTGTTCATTCTAAAATGTTCTAAACTTCTTTCAGAAGTTGCTTTGTTTACTTAACTGATGGTTTATTCAGCTGAAATCATCAGTAGGAAGTCAGCTCATCAGAAAACTTCAGTCACAAAGCACCCTCTGAGCCTGCCTAGTGTGTCTGAATCATGCTGGCACCACTACCTCACACTTGTATGGTCTTGATGACTGCCAGGCTGACCTGCTGTAGGTGAGCCTCTCACTCAGTGAGGACTCTCTAAAACTCCTCCAAGTCATGAAAATGTAAGTCAATATATTAGTAATTTACCTATTTCTGCTAGTGGCTCTTTCTAGGGATTTATAGCGTAAAGGTGTCACTTTTCAGAGTTTCCCCATTCTTAACCTCAGTGTACATGCAACCAGAGGGCTTAACACAGCATCACACATGGCAGGACACCATGGCACAAAGCAGCATACGGGGCTGTGGTTTATTCTTGCAGAGAGAGGTAAATAACTTAAAAAACCTATTTAACAATGAAGAAATTTAACCACACTGGACCCTGTGACGATGTGTATATATGTGGTTATTTGGGGTTCTGTTTAGAGAAAGGTTCCTTTTATCCTTAGTTATACATTTAAGTGAAATCAGAGTCTCTTACCCCATTTTATATATAGAAAATATGTGCTGCTTTAGCAGGGAAAAGCTAACTTATGTGAACACTCCCAAAGTAACACTGTGCCTTTGCAAGAACTGAAGTCAAGGTCTGGGAAAGCTACGCAACTTTACCACCTGCACCTTCACATGCTTACTGCTATATGCAAGTTTTTCTCTAGCTACTGTTTAAATAATAAACTTTTTGCCCCACATGGCTTCATTAATTTTAACTCTCAACAATCCAGTTCTCTTTCTGGTAACCCCCCCTTGTCTTGATTTTTCTTTTTTTTGTTGGTTTTTTTTTTTTTTTAATGTAAAATACTGTCTAAGTCCAAATGGATATAAACAATTTCATTTTGCATCTCACATTCAGACTTCTCAGCTTTCCTCTGGCTACTTCACCACAGTATAAGGTTTGACTTTTTTCTGAAACTGTTGAAGTCCATCATGTTACGACATTACTTAATTCACAGAACCTATTCTCTGCATTTACCAGCATCTCCTTCAAAAATGCAATATTGTTCCCTTGTGAAGTAGCTGTTTAGATACTAGATTAATCAAATAAAGTACTGTCGCCCCTCAGTATTTTTGGAGTTTTGGCCACCTGATGCATCCTGGTGCAGCAAGTCAGCTTACGTCTGGAGCTGGACTGCAGGGCAGGCTGTGCAGGGTTCCTCTGCCTAACGCATGTGCTCCTCCCGGGGACGCACTGTCTGCAGCTCAGACAGCACCTCTCGACCTCCTTCAGATGTCAAGCAACGAGCACACAGCTCCATGCTTGGTCATGCCTCGGCACAAGCCAAAGTGACAACGCTGAAGGGCAGGAGCCGGCCTTCTGTGACAGCCGGGGCGCTGGTGCTCCAGCACAGCCACACTTCGCTAGCTCCTGTTTATGTCAGTAATGTGGCAAAACTGGCCCAACCCTTGCGATTACAGCTCCTCTGAGCAGGGGAACGGACTCACTGACAGCTCAGTCCTGCTCACATGCACTTCTCTAAATTTCCTTACGGTGGTGTACACTGTTTTGCATCCCCACCTGAACAACTATATTTGACATATATTATACCCCCTCTGTGACAGAGGGATCACCATACTGACAATAAACCTCCTTAAAAACATCCTTCCAAAAACACGTTCTGCCTGATAACTGCTGCTTGTGTCCCTACACTTTGTTTTGGAATGTCACAAATAAGGCAATCCAGCTATTTGTTTAATGTCTCTGAGCCAGAGGAGAACAGCTTTGCCAAGCTTTATTATGGTCGGTGCCAAGCAAGAACTGAGCCTCCAGCTGGTGGGTTTGGTTTGGGATTTTTTGTATTTCTTGGAGATAAGGTGGAGGAATAGAAAAAACTGGATCCCGAGTGTTCAATTTAACAACACTAATTGTATTAGCTGTTTCGGAAAATTAGCAAATGGTTAGTGGTAATGTTATTTAATATTTTGGTATAATCTCAAGGTTTATGTGGACCAGATTCCTCCAACATTCATTTAACTGAGCAATACTCTGACAGGTGGTTCCTCTGAGTTTACTCCTCCCACTGTGTGGGGGAGCTCCTGGAGGGATGTCTGTGTGGGATCTACCCCAGAGATTGTGCATGACTCCCTCAGGAGGGGAAGCTTAGCCCAGGTTTTGGTTGTGAAGCACTCTGAATGTTGCTGGTGCCAAGTGAACACAATCCTGTCCTCCTTCTGCACATCAAGAACCATTGTACAGCATGTACAAGCACAGTATGCACATTTTTAAAACACACTAAACATCCAGAAATGCAGGCCAGACCCAAAATTCACTCATCACAAATTAATTTTGCAGATGAACTTTAAAGTGCCTTTAGCTCTCAGTAGGATTTTTTTCTATGTGGATTCCAGTTCAACAGTGGAACAATTATTAAGAATTTTTGGTCCTCTACTTTAACCAACCAAAGGAGTTCAGGACTTGGATAAGCATGTTTCTTTTTGTGTAAATATAAATCGACTCAACTTTCTCCCACCCTGCACGTCTGCTAAAGCCTTTAAGTTATTGTAACAGTTTGTGGCACCAGCTAAACAGGGATCTGTCCTACAAGCACAGACTAGGAGTGATGGAAGAGAAGAAGTACTGCATTATGTTACTCACCACCAGAGGAATGGAGCAGATGACCACCACCAGGGAAGTGGCAATGAGCAGAATAACCATCTGGATCTCTGCTCCGGCCATCCGACGGAAGCTCCGGCGTCTGCGAAAGTCAGATAAACGGCTGGAGGTGGTGTCTGTCCCCAAGGACGTGCGTCGCATGAACTGGCGGTGCATGCGAATGAGGGCCACACACACCAGGATGTTGCAGATCACAGTCACCATGATCAGGAAGGAGCTGAAGCCTGCGTACATGTAGGAATATGCTGCATGGGTGGCCTCCGTTGTTCGCCAGTCTATGAAACACCAAGTGTAAGGGTACTGCATGGTAGATTTGCCGAGCCCCATGCTGGGGAGGGCACAGAACAGCACGTTGGAAGCGTAGATTGCAAAGAGTGTGAGCCCTGCCAGCTTCTTGTCTACATAATGGTTGTAGAAATAGGCATGGTTGATGGCCAGGTACCTCTCTATAGACATGGCACAGATAATGCTGAGGCCAGAAAGTCCAAAGAACAGGAGGATGAAGGAGCTGTATTCACACAGCGCAGATCCTCCTGGCCAGCGGTTCTGCAGGTAAGTAGCAATCGTGACCGGACTCACCAGGCAGGTCCCCAAGAGATCAGTGACTGCCAGCCCACAGACCAGCGTGTAGAAAGTGGTCTCCTTCTGCTCCTTCCTGGACTTGCAGAGCACCACGATGGCTATGAGGTTGCCCACCACGCCGAAGATGAACATGACGGTAGGGATGGTGGGGGGCTTCCCCCCTTCGGCCCCGCTGGCGGTCCCATTGGCAGAGCCGTTCGCAGGTGGGACGATGGTGGGGTTGAATGACATGATGCCTACGCTGCAGCTGACGAGTTGAGAGACGGCAAGATCGGGTCCGAAAAGGGAAGCCCGAGCAAGGGAGGGTTGTTTAGTGCGAAAGTAGAAATTCAAGTAAGCGAGAAGTTTAAAAGGAAAAAAAAAAAAAGTGGTGTGTTTCAGTTCAAGAAAAAAAAAAAGTCTTTAAAAGAAGTCGAA
>WEIV01003930.1:17765-32443 GCA_013390005.1 Calyptomena viridis
CACAGTATCATGAACTTTTTAACAGATTCTCTGCTACTTTTACTAGGGAACAGATTTTTAAATCATATTTCCATGCTGACACAGAGAGAACAAGTCAAATGTGAGATCAGCTTTAAAAAAAGAGGTTGAATTACTATCTGTAATTTCAGATATAAATATCCAAATTCACTGAGTTTGCAAAACCAAACATAAAGAACAGACTCACCCTCTTAAGATATTTATTAACTACTGCTTCTGGTCTGTCTGGAAACACTTAAAAAAAAAAAATCAATTTGTTGTATTTAATTGCTTCCAGGCAGAGCTATGAAGCACAGTTATTTTTAAAATTAAAACAACAGCAGATATGTTTTCCTCATGTAGGTTTGGTTCAGATCCTGTTCAAGCTTGTAATTTTA
The DNA here is from genome assembly GCA_013390005.1 of Calyptomena viridis. Lineage (NCBI taxonomy): Eukaryota > Metazoa > Chordata > Aves > Passeriformes > Eurylaimidae > Calyptomena > Calyptomena viridis. Next base: position 18,161 of record WEIV01003930.1, read on the forward strand.
TGTACATACTACCTCTTTCCTCTTTGAAAGGGATTCTGTTCTACCATGGAAGAAGTCATCATTAATCACAACTATAACTAGAATTTTGTAAATAACTTTTTTATGTTTAAACTCATCCTTCAGTTGATGAGTTCCTAGGGTACAACAAACAATTTCTATTTCCCATTCCCCAACAAAGGCAATTCTTATATGAAAGCAGATCTCTGGTTTCCCTGTCATAGACTCATTCATTTTTTTTTTCTTTTCCACTTGATAAATGTTTCATATGTGCTCTGAAGAAGCATGGTTTATATTTCTCAGGAGAACATTGTAAGATGTAAATCAGGTATTACAGATAGATGCTACAAGATTCTTGTTATTTTCAACACAGAATATCCAAAAAGCTTTGACAGATCTTCAGTACCTTCACAAAACTCCTTTTCTGTATTGTTTTTAAAAAAGAAAACAAAAACAAACAAAAAACCAAACCACACCTCCCTTGTTTTATTAACCCATTTAATTTTAAAGGTCATTCATTCTTACCTGAAAAAACAATTAAAAACTCAGCAGAATTCTAAAATGCAGCTTAAGCAAAAAACACTGGAGATTCAACAGTTCTAACAAAAAGACAAATGACAGAGACTACTTCTGGTGAGAATAACTACCTGACAATTAATCAGGTAGCTGTTTTCAGACTAGCCTTTTGAGGCAGGTGAGAATTTTCTTATTTGACATGTTCAGCTCCACTCTGCAGAATCCAAATCTTAGACAGCCATCAATTATAGCAACACTGTCAAAGTGTGTCTAAAATTTCTAGCCCATGCAATTATGTCAATATTTTTGCATATCCAGTTTTCTATCTCCAAGGGTATAGTCCCATGGCAATTTAAGCTCAGAAATCTAAGTTCAGTAGAGATTTCAGAGATATGACAACACACATATGGGGATTTTTTGCTCAAAGAAAATATCAAACTTGTGTTTGTTGTTGTCTTAACAAGTTCACATCTTAGTGGAAATTTCAAATCTAGAAAGTATCTAGATACATACCTCCCATGTGAAATAAAGAGATTGCTCAGGAACAAAATGCCTATAGGGATCCAATCTAATTTCCTGACTGAACTACTCATACTTTAAAACTGAACTCTGGGAAACTGGGATCCCCAGTTCCCCATTAATTTCACTTTGCTGCTTCTGCAAGCTGTACCCAGATGAAACATCTTCCTGTTACTTCAGCAAAATCATTATAGCAAAAGAAGAAAACACTTTATCTTTTTTCATTCTGCTTATTCTCTGTTCAACTCTGCCCACAAAGTCTTTGATTTTTACAGAATCTTTTTTCCCTATGACTACTTTTCAGCAGAGCCAGCTTGCTGATTCAGCTCAATATACAAAGAGCTTTAGGTGTCCATGAAACTGCACCCTCACAATCACACAGCCTTTAGGGGATGTCAGGCACATGAGACCATGTTCATTCTCCAAATACCTTCTAATGAACCAGCAATATTGTGATATCCTTCCTTTTCCATCAGCTACATGCCTCTTTGCCACCACAGACAGGTATGCATTTTAGCAGGACCAGAAAGCATCAATGTATATCAAGGTTAATTCAACCAGCAGAGAGGAATACATCCCCTTTGCTTCAAGAGGCAGTGCACACTAACGATACATGTGTACAATTGCTCCTACAGATCCACACAAACAGATTTAAGTCCAGCCCAGAAGCATGGAACTGTCTATGAGATACCCACACTGTGTCTTCAATGGGCTTTGCAAACTGCTCAAAACTAGTGCTACCACCTGTGAGACAACTAAATCTAAGGTAGGTGGAATATATCTACTTATGCCCATCACAATAACAAGGCACCACCAGTGAAACGCATTTCTATCATGATTTCTTGTTTTCACTGATATTGTTTGTTTTCTTAAATAAAAGCTTTTGTCCATTGCCATTTACAAGACAAAATCATACTCTATAGTTAAGGGATCCCTTTTTGATTTTCTGAAAGACATCTTTTACTACTTGGAAAGTCATGTTTTAGTTTCAAAAGAGATCACCAGCTGGCAACACTTGGAAGGGAAAGTGGAAGTCCTTTTCCAAGCTAGCCGAGGAGGACAAACAGACGAGGACAAACAGACATCAAGACAAAAAGGTTGGTTGTGAGTCAAGTCCGTGGAGAACATCAGAAAAACTATATAGCAGGGTGGTTTTAAATGAATATTGTTTAATGGCAAATGCTCAGATAAAGTAAATGCAAAAAGCATTTCACTACTTACAGTTTAGACAAAACCAAGAGGAAAGAGTAATTTCAATAAAATCGTTGTTTGTCACAAATGGTTACTAGCAATGCTGTAGCAGTTTGTCTGCAGTAAGAGTAACAATTGAAAGCAGGATTAACAAACAATGCATCTTTTTTTCAGTGCAATGAAATCCTGTCCTTACTTTTCTTTGAAGCGCTAACTACTTTGTAGTCATTGGATTAGAAGACTTGAATACTTGCATGCTTTCCAGACATGCTGAGCCTAATGACAACTTCCTTTACAAAGCAACAGACTCACAGTGCATAAACAAACTTAAATAGCAAACCATCCTTTGCACAGAGAACACAGTGGCAGATGCTATAAATTAGATGGAATACCGTAAGTAGCATTTCTTCCTTCTGAGCAACCACACAAGGCAACACAGAACATTTCTAGAAGGAATTATTATTATTAAAAAAAAATTTGCTTAATACTTTTTCTTTGCCTGCAATGTTCAAAAGAAAAAAATATAAAGAAACTCTTTAAAATAAATTCTCTCAATCAAAAGGATGATTAAAAGATTGAGATGCTGATTGCTTCTGACATTTTTATTGAATAAAAGAGGTGAATTTAAGACTCTGAAAATAAGCCAAGAAGAGGACTCTACAAGTCTTCTATATAGAAGATTCTTGCAGTTGTCAAACAGAACTCAGTATTTCTTACCATTCTTTCCTTTTACATTTCCTTCTCATTTGTTGGGGAACTGAGTCTGTCAGTTTCCTAATTAGTGGTCAAACATATTTCCATTCCAGTGACAGTTCTGAAAGTTATTCACACCTTAGACAAAGTGCAGTGAGTTTAGAAAATAGATCAGCTTTTCTGCAAGCAACTGGAAACTCACTAAACAGGATTAATTTGCTTCATCTGTCATCTTGTCCTTTTCTTCCTGCATCTTGCATTTCTATGCTGTTTACAGCAGAAAAGAGATTAAGGAGAAAAGCCCAATTCCATTACAAATGCTTCATTTAATTGAGACACTCAAGGGGAAAAAACATTCAGTATCAATTCTTGACCCAAGGATAAATTTCACCACTAAACTACTTAAAGACTTAATTGGTGCTAAAAAAGGTTTGATTAAGGTTTGACCTAAAAATAGTTAACGTACCTAATGTCATTTATTAAAAGCTAGATGAAGACTTCTTGTACTTAAAGATGTATCGACTTTTACAAGATGACCTATGTACCATTTCCAGAGCTGAATTTATTTTATTAAAGTCCAGACAGAGCTATAGCTAAAACTTATGCAACTTCAAAGATTCAAGTATTTTACAACTTTTTGTAGTTAGGCATTTAATGACATTCAGAAGTCATTCTTACTTGTACTAATTTCTCCACAAATACTGTACTCTCAGAAACTAGAGGATTTTTTTCTTTATGAAATTAGGTCGAAGTTTACAAACTTCAGGGCTTTCAGAATCATAGCCAAGAGTTACTATTATGCTTTTATTCCTAGACATTCTGTTGACAGTTATTGTATTTTTAACACAGCGTTCTGCATATTTCTCAGGTCATGTGAGCATTAGCTTCCAGTTGATCAAACGTCCTTTCCTATTTAATGGCAAGGGGTCAAAAATCTGTAAGCTGCGTCCATTGTACATCACTATTTTCGCCAAACGACCATTCTCGTTTCTGTTGCCTCTCACTTGGTCATATTGTAAAAGCGAACACTGAAAAGCCTGAAATAACATTTTAAAAAATAAACCTTTAACTTAAATGCAGGTTAACAGAGATTCTATTTACCATTAAGAAAATTAAACAGAAGAATACCTCTTAACAACAGCAGTACACAAGTATTTATTGCTGTGATTATTGCTCTCTCAACAACTGCTGCACATTCAGAGAAGAAAATGGAGTCTCGAACTTTGTGCCTGTCGAAGTAGAGCGAATCCACACTCTCTACAGGTGGTTGAGACGATTATCACGTGCCTTTTTACGTGGTACCGTTAAAAACAAAAAAAAAAATCCCTAATGCACTTTTAATTGTAATTTATTATTTTATACTGCCTCCAGAAGGTTGAAGCGCTCTCACCAAATCTGACGTGTCTTGTAAGGGCATACGCAAGCGGAGAGGTAAGTACCACTGCCCACAAAAGAAGACGGAGGAGGTACGCTGCCAACTCCCCAGCGCTTTTTCGGCCCGTTTTGCCGGCGCCAGGCGCTCCCCCCGCGAGCAGTTCAGCGCTAGGCTAGAAGGTGCCCGGAAGCCTGCACACCTCCACGCTCCCGGGAAGCCGTCAGGAGGCTGTGGGAAGGCACAAAGAGCCTGGCTGTAGCAGATGCACAAGCGCCGGTGTTCACGGGATGCAGGGGGTGCAAAGAAAGGAAGGAAGAAAGGAAAGAAATTCACGGGACACCGTGCACAGCTCCCTCCCCTTGAGTTCGAAAAACAGATCGAGCCGCTCAGGGTAAAGGGAATGAAGTGGGGACGAGGAAAAAAATCCGGCATCTCCTCTCACAACCCTCTCAGGGGACGACCGTCATCCTCCCTGCGGCCTCGGGGGAGACGCTGCCTTCGACCGGAGGCGCCCCAGCTCTCCCCTGCACGGCCGATCTGGAGATCCCCGGAGCCCAGGACCCCGCAGGAGAGGCAGAGCGACGGGGCAGCCTCTTCAAAGGGTGCAATAAAAGTACTAGGAAAAATAAACGCGACTGGAGCTGACCCCAAATCTGCGAGCTGTAACATGCCCGCCTCCTGCTCTCGCCCCGGAAAGCTCCCAGACCTCTAGTTTTCTGCTGACCCTCTCTCTTCATGGTAAGGCAACAAATGGCAAGACCTCGGCCCCCGGAGCTGAATAACAGGAAATATAGGCATCTGTCACCTCCCGGGGAGAGGTAAATGGATTACCGAAAGCAACAAAGGAAAGAAAAGCCCTTTCAAACGTGCAATTGATTAACAAGTCCCCTCTAATCTGCAGCATCACTGTTTTTCCTTAAAGAAATCATCGGTCTCCTCCAGCACTTCGGTGCACTTAAGTTAAAGCTAGGAAGGAGGAAGGCCCTGCTAACCCGCTGAGTTCCCGCACTGCCCAGTGGGGACAGCATACGAAGGGTTAAAAACCTGGCATGGAAATGGTGCATCCTGTCATCTCCGGACTCAGTCTCTGATCAAGGCACCCCGGGACGGAGTTTGCGAGTTAGGTTTATCTGCTGCAGAGGGGGAGAGGGCAGTTTTGCAGAGAATAGCTTCAAGAAAGATCAAAGGGATGAATCCGGCAGCTCCTACCTCGCCTATGCATTTCACATCCCAGAGAAACGGAAACTCTAAGCCTCTCGTTTTCTGCTTTGAAAGCACCTCACAATTTAGCCGTGCGTGGACGAGATGGGGGAATNCTTTTACAGGAACTCTTAAGTCTTACACCATCGCGGCTCTCCAACCCCATACGCTTCCCAAGGTCCCTGTAAATCGCACTGTCCTCAGAGATGCCGGACAAACTGGCATCTGTTCAGCAGCCGCACCGCTGCTGCCACGGCGAAAGGTCAGATGTTAACAAGGGCAGTTTTTTCAGCCCTGAAAACAATTGTGGAGCTCGCCGAACCTGGCACGTTAGTGCTTCCTGAGCTCAAAGGCCGACCTTCTCAGTTCTCTAGGGTCGCCTAGGTACACAGAGAAAATGGGACCAAAAAAAAAAAAAAAAAGAGACCCCGCCGAGTCTCCATGAGCTGCAAGCGCAGCGGCGGCCGTCTAGCCCACTTAGCTTTAATTCCCTCCTGGCTCCTGCTGAGATTCTGGCAACATTCAACGTCCCAAATAATAACACATTATTATAACCATTCTGAGGAGTGGGCTGAAGGGGGGGCAGAGAGAAGGAGGAGGCTCCACTCACTGCTATCCCACCCTCGGCAACTACTAAAACCCGAACTTTTCCTTTGTTTTCTCCTTTCCCCTTCCTCCCTGCCCCCCTCATCGGCTAACAATCAGCCTCGGTGAGCTGAACGGGCTGAGGAGAGGCACGAAGCGACTGCCGCCCGAGTGCGACAGGGAAGCCGGGATGCGCTAGAGATAAAAGTTTTAGCTGCTCTCATCTCCTACCAACCCCCAACCCCTCGTAAAGAACACATCAGGTTTCCATTGTGCCAAGAAGAACCGAAAAACATAAAATAAAGCAAAAAGGGTGACGGGGACAGAGAGAAAAAGGAAGCAAGGAGCTGGGGGGACGGGAAGAAAATTGAAATAGAAGAAAAAGACAAGAAAGAAAAAGTAACCAACATGAACCACCTGGGGATGCCGGTGGTTCCGACCGTCCCAAATGGATTCGCGCAATTCTCCTAGGAACAGACGCAGCTTTCCCTACTTCCTTTCTCTCCATACAACCCTACCCTAAGAACGGTAGCACCCTTCTCTCCAGCCACAGGTCCCGCTCCTTACCTGCCGCTCGAAGGCGGAGGAGAGAGGCAGTCGCCAGTAGGGCCAGGAGGCGGCCCGCCGCCCCGCGCCGTCCCGCCGTCGCCGCGAGGACCATGCTGGCCGCTACAGGAGAGAGCCTCAAGGAGCAGCGCCTGACGGAGGAGAGGGGTCCGGTGCCGCTGCCGGCGCCACGGGAGCTCGGCGCTGCCGCGAACTTCTCCCGGGCACCGCTGCCCCGGCCCTGCGCCCCCGTTAACGGACCGTGCCCTACTGGGGGCGGAGGAAAGTGCGCTCCTTTCCCCACCTCCTCCTCCTTCCCCTCCTCCTCCTCCTCCTCCTTTCCCAGATCCGAACGTCACCCGGGACAAACCCGACACAGCGGAGGGGAGCGGCGCTGAGGGGCGGAAAGGACAAGGACAGTCTCTGAGTTCCGGCACCCTCTGCCGGGGGGCAGCCCCCGCCTCCGGCCCCGGTCAACTCCTTACCCACTCGGCACTCGATGACCACCAAGAGCCAGCAAGACTTGGGCCCCCTCTGAAGGGCGAGTCCTGCTTTCTTCCAGAAACCTCAGGAGCCTTCAACCTTCCTCACAAAAATCTCCAATAAAACAAAAGGGAGAGGAACAGAGGCACATCAGCCAAAAAGCCTACCGTTTTTCTCCTTTGTCTCCTTCCTCCTCGCTGCACAATTGAAGTGTTTTTGCACGCCCACAAAAAGTATTGAAAGCACAGGTTTTGTTGATGGAGCAAGTTTCTCCTGTCACCAAAACGCACAGAGGCTTCAGGCCCTCAGCACGTACTCCAACTTGAAGGCCTTAGTATTCCTATAATCATCCTACAAGCTTAGAGATTTAATTGATACACAGTCTTTGGTCAAAAAATTAATTCCACACTTGATATTTTTATTTTTATAATGAAAGCAGCACAGAAAGCATTATTCCAAACATTACCTACACGTTTCATATTTGCAGGGCCAACTCTTCAGCTTTCTTCTATAGTGTTAATGTAGGTCCCACAGATTTCTGCCATTGGCCATAACTGAAAAAAGGATTTGGGCATAAAACATAGGATTCAGACAGATTTCAGACAGAAGAATCCAAATTTGTAACCCAAACATGTTTAACATGTTTAATGTTAACCCAAACTGTTTAATCTTGAATATCTCATTAGCTGAACCTTGTTAGGTATAAACATTCCTTGCACACTCAGTTGTACACAGCCAGAACTGGCCCAGCCATAGCAACCCGAATGCTCAGTTTCACAGAGATCCAGAATCTTCCCTGACACAATGCTTGAGACTCTTGACAAACCATGCCTGATTCTGACCACCTGTACAATTTCAGTCACTGTCTTCTAAAAAGCACATTTTGGAAAGAAACTGAGGTGATTGTGCTCAGTGTTATGCACTCGTCCAGCAAATACAAGCCTAGCCTGTGGGGAGATGGGCTCTTGCTCTTTCCCAACAACTAGGTCCTCACAGAGTGATTTGGCCACAGTACACTACGCAGAAGCATAAGACACACTTTACCACATTACTAAAGCTGTGCCGTTATATGCAAATACACTGGAGAGTTTGAGATGCAACTGAGAAGGTATGAAGGGAAGCCCAGCTGGGTTGCTCAGACACTAAGAACAGAGAAGGAAGTCTATGAATCTGGTGGCCACCTGATAAACATTACAGGTAGTGAAATACCAAATAGAAACAAAAATAGTTTGGGAGCAGCCATTCAAACAAAGGACTGCATGTTCACAGTCTGCTTTCACATTTCTGTGGTTTGTGGGGTTTTTTTTTGTTTGTTCACTTTTTGTTTTTTTCATGAAACTTGTAACTATCAAAGTAAAAAATAAGTTAAAAACACTCATTAGAAAGCTTTTCCTTTACTGGAAGAAAATTAGTATCACGTTTTCATCCCCACTTATAGACCACTGTTTCTTATACTCTAAATATATATGATATTGAGATACAGATATGTATATTAAAATAGCCACAATAAATATTTGAAGGAAGTATTTCACCTCCAGAAGGTAAAACCCATTTCTAAATAGACTCAGGAGTCATCTTCCTTCTTGTTTTTGTTTCCAACTCAACGTATACAAACATGTCAAGCAAACAAGCCAACAAACCACAGAATAAACAAATCTTCAAACATTCATATCATCAACACTCCTATTAAAAGAAGATGACCAAGGGCATTTCTCGTGCCTAGAACCACAGGAAACAATAAACAAAATGTTTAATTTATTTTTTAAGTGAGGATGCAGACAACACTCCCAAAACCAGAGCTAACTGCCTTAACTTGTAAAATCATACTCACCTGATGGTCTGAGTAACCTGCAATGTTTTCAGATTGGTGCCTTCTCAATCCTCTCCAGTCATAAAAGCTGAAAGGAGGAGAAAGCTGCCCCTCTCTTCTCTAGCCATTATTCCTACAGGTGAAAGTGTTATTGAAGATAAAAGTCTGAATAGAGAATGGGACTTAGGTTTCCATTATATAAATTAAACAAGAACGTGAATGGCTGAACTAAATTCATGTAGAGCTCAATCAATCCTTGAAATTGTTATGATTACACTAAAGAGTGATCTTGGCATTTAGTTTCATACTTCAAAAAATAAAACCAGGGTTCTTTTTTCATGCAGTTTTCATTATCATCTGCTATTAGTTGTACTGAAATGCATATGTGTATTTATTTTAGTTATATATGTCAGCCATAAAGTCCTTTGTTTTGTTCCCTACACTTCTCCTGCAATTTTAGCTGTGCCTTTTGTTCCTGGACTTGTCTATCCCACATTGGCCTTTTTAGCCACCAGTGCACTTGTAGCAAGCGTGGGTACAGCCCTTCCTGTATCTTCATTCATGAAGCTTAGCCATGATGATGATATGTCAGCCATCCCCATGGCCCTAGCATACTACAATTTTGTTAACATGTGAATAATTAAAATTGTAACTATATAACTTATGTAACTCCAAAATAAGTTCTAGCTGTCAAGTTGGAGCACCAGCATTCAAGCTTTTAGCAAATTACAAGGTAAAAAAAAGGTGTTTATGTATCCTTAACACTGTAAGTTACTTGCTGAGTTCATACAGAACTGTAATTTCACCCAAGCTCTCTGTACTGGGATACTGTATTAAATACTGCAGTCTACAAAGCAAGACCAATAATACAATATTTTGTCAATGAGGCAGAGACAATTGTGTCAATGGATCTGACACCAGAGATTGGTACATTATACAGGATAAAAATACCGTTCAGTTTCAAAAAGCATCAGATTTTTGCAAGTCATCACAAAACTATATATTGTTTCGCTTTTAAAGGTCATCTAGATGTGAAGGTGTCAGACAAAATGCTGAACTGAACCAAGAATTTAAAAGCCAGCACCCAAGAGTATTGACTACGAAGACTGTTCTTTTAAGAACATTGTTGTGCCTGCCAGTGTCTAAAAAAGAGTTGCAGGGGAAGATGGGAGAGGGGAAAGAATAGAAGACAAGGATTTTTTGTTTGTTTGATTTGGTGTGATTTGTGGTTTTTGTTTTGGTTTGGTGTTTTTGAACTTGGTTTTGGTGAAGGTTTTCATTACTGTTGTTTTGCCATTTAAAGCTTTCTCTTAGCTAGAGAGCAAGCAGGCTTCAGCACTGGTACGTGGAGGTTGAGGCCCACAACAGATGGATATACTTGAAAAAGAGGAAAATTTGTGAGAAAACTAGAAGTAGGCAGCACAAGGGTCTTTTCGTTATGTTATAGACATGAAGTTTCTTGCCACACCTCTGCCTTTGCCCCCAAATAGACAAGAAACAGTCTAGCAGAGGCAGTCTAGACACATTGCAATCCTGCACTAGGGAACAGTCATGTGCCCCCCTTCTAGAACTTCTTTGTTTTTCCTAAAGTAAATTTTTAAATATCTAATTATCCTATGTCTTCTGTGTAGTTATGTACTTTAATTTCTACAAGTAAAAAACCCACAACTTTATCTAATATTTTGCCTTCATGATCTTATTATTAGCCCTTCTATGTTCTATATCTTTCTTTCACAAAAGAGACACAATAGAATTGGAGAGTAGCAAGTTAGAAAAATAATTCATGCTTTATCTTAAGTTTAATTGCAAGCTCAATCTGATCTATCAAGGGAGACAGGTAGAGGAGCTTGCCTCAATTTAAGGGCAGATTAGATAATTCTCCTGAACACAAGTTCTTTCTCCCTACACAACACAAGGGAGAGGGAAAGGGACTTCAGGCAAGTAATTTTTTCACTTTTTGTTAGGGAATCAATGTTCTTGTAGTTGGTCAGCTAGTTTGGTGACACCATGTTCTGTTTCACATCAGGACTTGTGAGAATATACTTTGAGGTCTGAGTCCCATCTTGCTCAACTTGAGGCTCTGCTTACAGGAATCAGTCTGCCTCATTTGGCATCAACCAGCATTCCCACTTTGAGCAAACAGGCAAGGATGGATTATCAGATCAGTCACCACTGTTTTCCCCAACAGCCATAATTTGACCAAGATCAAACAGGAGACAGAACTTGCTTCAGCTTCTATATTGATCAGAAATTCCTGAGCTGTAGATTTTGGTGGAGGTTTATCTTGGACATCAGCTACTCTGGTATACCTCTGGTATACTCTGATATACCTGGTATATCAGGAAGCCTCAAAAATGAACACTTCTTGATATCTTTCTTTCCCTACCAACCATAGCAGCAACTTCTTAAAACAAATTTGCAATGATATTAAATAGCACGGTTAAATTGGATTGGAGCTATTGGATATTGGATAGACCTGATGAGAGCTGTGAGACACTGGTGTCATTTCTGTGGAGAAGGGTTCATCTAAAAGGCCCCAACATGTGCCAGTCACTGCTTTGTGCGACAGTTCACATTATGCAATGCTGGCCTAGCGAAAATTAGACCCTATGCACTACTATGTACCCTATGTCCTCTGTCAGGTTCTCAGCAACTACCAAGCAGCGTGAGAAGCAACTCAGCTAGAAAAATAGGAAGTGGAGAAACAGGACAGCTCATTCCCAACTTGGAACCAAAGCCCTTTGGGAATGTCAAGGATAAATGGTGAGAATCTGAACAGCAAGTTTTTCTCTTGGCTGCAAGTTATGGATTATAAGGAAAGCAAAGACAATGGAGGATAATATTTCTCTGTGTGGTTTGTTCCGAAGTAATCAGTATTTAACAGCAGTTAAGTCAGACAAGAAGGCATAGACTGATTTGGCAGAAAGGCTGCTTTCTAATCTGTAACATAACATATATGAAGGTGATCTATTTAAACTTTGCATTTCTACCCCTGCATGGCTTTTAATTTCCCCACAGGAAGTGGGGAAAGATGACATATATAATTGTACTTTTGAAAGGGTAGAAAAGGAAGTAGAAAACTCTTGTCATATTGTGACCTACAGTCATATTGTACACCTACAGTGTACAGGACTGCTCATACTGAAATGAACCTCAGTGGACCAGAGTGCTTCTGAGCTGCACATGGCAATAGAAATAGAAATAACTGGAAGGAATAATAAGAAATAATTTTTTCCACTGGAAAATATGTGTACGCGTGTCTGAGTGACTGGAATATTTTTTAGCTGAACTGTTGCTAGTGGGGATGTGTATTAAATTTACAGCTGTCTCTGGATGTTAACCTCATTGAGGAAGTTTCTTTATGGACAAGAACTTGAGTTCCTAGAACAGGCAGATTGTGTACCAGGTATATGTGTATTTTATTAGTGATGTACCACAAACATTGTTTTATACTGATGTGTACTTATCGAAATAAAGAACCTTACAGGATCTTCCAATGCAACCAACCAGAAGTACCCCAAGCCTGCAATTTTCTTTCTTTTTTGTTTAAATTCTTTGGAAACAATGTGATTAAACCAAAAGGAATAAGACAGAATTAACAGTACAGTAAGAAGAAGATAACTTAAATCATAGTTCTGCATATATTCATTCTACCGCCAGTTCTTGTTTACATTTAGAATTTCATAAAAGTCTGTTATTGTATTCTCAGGCAATAAAATCCCAACAAAAATTTAGCCAAAATACAAAGATTTTACTCATGTACAATATGACTGAGTTAATGCTAGTCTTGGAAATTAAACTTTTTCTGTTTACATCTTCAACATTTTAAATAAAAACAAATAAACGAAGAAGAAAGGAAACTATTGTTAAGAATTCTAGGCCAAAGACTAATAAAAAAAATCCTTTCTTTAGCATTAATAATTATACCACATAACTGTGATGTTTAAGACTTTAAAGTGAGCTTTCCTATTACTTACAATAAACTCCACAGGGTTCATTTTGTTTATTTAGTGGTATATAAGGTCAGTGTGGCTTCTAGGACTACTTGAAGCCATATGTTTTTTAAACTTTCATTATCATTAGTGGAAATCACATACATGGAAGGATAAACTATAAACTATTCATCTTTAAATACGAAAGAATATTTAAAGACAAATTTCTGTCAGTGCATTTTACATGACTATGAGAGATTTTGATTTGATCCACACTCAGCAGGGGTTCCTGTTATTCAAACTATATGGTATCTGTTTGGTATGCAGGGCATAAATACTGCTGCTGTCAGCATTTGCTTTAAAATCTGATGCACTATATTACAAAGAAGACTTGAACAATCATAACTAAAATTTGTTGGTAAGACTTGAAACAAAGGTTTGAATGAAGTTGAAAACTTATGGAAACACTAAAATTTGGAATGTTATAAGAAGAAATTTAGTAGCCGTATGGGAAGTATTCTACAATCTTCATGGCAAATTTTAATCAGACATGCCTTACAAAAAAAATATAACCAACTTCTATATAAACAAAAACATGCATACCTTCCAACAAAGGGATTAAACATTACATTTTACATTTTTTAGAACTACTGTAGATATAAATACTTGGTGCAATCTGATGGCAGTGAACTTAGAGAAAATTTTATAACCTATTAGGAAAATAATTTCCAATACATACCTATTTATCTAGTCATCTTTCACTATTTTCCACTGTGAAGTTTATATTTACATTAACATTTACACAATATAATTCTAGCAGTTTTATTCCATCTATCTTTATTTGGTCTTATTAAACCCTAGGAGAGACTTTTCTGTCCAAAACACACTGATAACAGTAACCATCATAACCGACCATACTTAAACTTATTTAAAATTTTAAATGTTGCTATAATTTGGTAGTTAGACAAGTCTGTCAGAAGTTATGAAGCAGTTCATGAAACAATTCTCTCCAAAACAGGTATGTACTATATATTGCACAGCACAAAGGTGGAAGTTACAAGACTTGAAAACAGAGATTTGCCGCTCAACAAGTATTTTGTACTATATAGCTTCTTGGTTCAGAGGTTTCCAAACTCTTAGGTAAAGGATAATACATGCAAGCCAAAATTAAAGAAGCTGTGTTTGCAACATTTTAGAGGTAAAGAAACTAAAACTGTGGGGACATTGATCAAAATTTTAGAGAAATTATGACAGTAATAGAAATAAAATCTGTATCTCTGANAATAAGAATAAGATAACCTTAATAAGAAGCAGATAACCTTAACTGAGGTGAAGTTATCTTTCGTGTAGGTGTTCCCCAGTCTGCTACCTAGTCTGCTGTAAACAGCAATCTGATAACAAACTCGTCAGCAGACAGACCTAGATCCAGTATCATA
>WEIV01003930.1:32878-52100 GCA_013390005.1 Calyptomena viridis
AAACAAGTGTTTTTCCCTGACATGAACAAATACTGAAGAATCAAGATTTGTTTATGAAGATGAATACAACACAGTTGAATCTGAACTGGGAACAGTTACAATTATTTAAATACCATTACATAGTCATCATCAAGTATAGATGCTATTACAAACCATGAAAATAACTTTTTTTAAGGGACATGTTAGTATTAACTAAGGATAAAGATTCTGGTGACAATATGCCCAATTGTTCTGATGCCAGAAGAAAAATGTATCTGAATTGTGTTTTTGTCACTTTATCTATCCTACTTATTGGCATGCACTTACTTCTTTTTGGCATCAACATAACCACTTGTATTTGCCAGGTCTGTGATGTAAACCTATGGAGATGTATGCAAAAGGAATACCTTGATATAGAAAACACAAATATTTTTCTCAGTTCAACTAGTGACAAAGATTCTATAGAAAACTTTCAATTTCAGTTCTCAAATCTTTCTCTTCCATTTATATAGACTATTTCTTATTCTTGAAAGAAAAAGATGGTTTATTTAACAAGTAATGATTATGCAACTATAACAAAATAAAAATGTATTAACGATGTACTAACATGCACTTTATTCACTGCTTCATTCTCAGTTTAGGAAGCCAGCTTCCAAAGCATAAAAGGACTAGCAAAGTGTGGGGAGTTTGGACTTCCTTTTAAGAAATGTTCCCCCTGCCTACTGTATATCTAGACCATTTATGTAATATGGCAAACATATTTTTTTTTTTTTTAGACAGATAAATGATAGTATTAGAGCACAAGATTTCTTAAAAAGCAATGTTGTAGGGACTTTATTGAGCATCCATCAGACCTGGTAACAGAATGTATAGGTCATGACTGTTTCTGACAGTAGCTTCCTGGTCTTTTTTACTACCTATCAACACACTACCATATGCTAAGAAAGATCTCCAAACTCTTCTTCCTGTAAGACAGTATGTGCAAAAGCAGTCAGAGAATTTGATTAAATGTTCTCCATAAGCACCCATTACTATCTAGAACTACAATCCAGTCAAACACTACAGACAATTAAAATCATTATTATATGAACACGGTATTTCTAAAAGTTGTAAATCTTACATCATCTCAGTTATGCATTTTTCACCAGTAACATGCTTCCTCTCATTTCCTTGCTTTGATGGACCCATGCCATCAGTTTTATCTCTAATACATGATGCCTTGTATTTCAGTACTTCATTCCTTATGTCCCAGTCCTCAGTATTTCCTTGACATTTCTGATGACCACAATAAATCACCTAAGCTTAACTATTGTACAGATAAGAGAAAAAAAAATGAGATCCAATTTTAAAGTCTATTAAGTATTTCAGAATAACAGTTTGATAAGCTTTAGCAGGAAGTTCAGACAAGAAAGACCTGTATCCATAGGGATTCTGGGGTATGTGGAGTGGTTGAATCTCCAGCTTAACAGTACTCCACATTCCAACACTACATATTCCTAAGCCCTACCACCAAATCCCTAAGTAAGTGTAATAGTATAGTTTTAGACACATATCAGTGACTAACATGATCTGTATATACCTCAACGTTTCTGTATTTTCACATTTACCATTACAGGTCTTGTTTCAAACCAGGGCCCTCAGAAGCTGCAATAATGGTGATAGAAGTTGTTCTTTAGATTTTTTTTAAATCACAAGAACAGTGAAAAAATACAATTGAAGCTCTAGGTTGGGTAAAGAAATGACTCAGACAACTGTTTTTTATTTTCGTTTTTCTTTTCACTGGCTGAGCATGTAAATTGAACTTTAGTGCTATTGTGCTTTGTTCTCCTTTTTTGTGAAAAAATGTGTTCTGCATTAAATTGTATGGATAAACTAGAACAGCTCCAAATATCACCCTTCGGCTTTTGTATAATACAAGACCCAAGAAAAGATAGAGAACGTGGTTTTATGACCAACAGATGGTGTAATTGGTATCATAGACATTTTTATGTCAGGGGGTCGTAGGTTCAGCCTCCATCTGGAACCTTCTCAGATCTGCTGTATAGCTAAAAGATTAAAGAAGCTATATTGGGTCAAAAACACAACCACCTGCCTGAGGGTAAATGTATTGCTTTCTTGATCTAGCTGTTATACTACAGTTGCTTCCCATATTACAGTTTTCAAGTCAACCAGTGCAGCAGTTAATAGCAACAGGATTGCATAAAATACTCAACACCAATTTGCTCAAATCCTTCATCATTCTCAGGAACTTTTGACAAATCTCATAAAAGTAAGTCTTGTCTTCCTTACATGAGTGAAAAGCTTCTGACTCAGACTCAGACTGATAAATAATTGCAACAGGCCAAAATCCAAGAAAAAGATAAAGTAGGCAGAGTGGGCCTTGAGAGTTTCAGCATTGTTCAGTTGGCCAAGATGGCTTACACCTCCCCATCAGAATTAGACACACTTATACTCTGATGGTAAAAAGCAACATTGATGCTCGTCACAATTGGTTTTAGCTACAGTTTCCATTCCACTCTTCTCTGTATAGCTACAACATTTCAAATAGAGACAGGAATTATAAAAATGAGTAATTTTAGCTGACCACATCAAAATATGTATACTAGCTGCTGAGTATATTGCTTAGACATTTGAGTGCACCCAACTGGGAAACACCAACACTATTATTTGACAGCCAAGAAAGCAAGTTTGTTAATTTTAGTATTTTTATGTAAATTCATGTAGCTCATCTTCACAGGTACATTATGTCCTCTTCTTCCACTTTTCTCATCAAATCCATCAATACTCCCTTTAACGGATGATAAACAAACACACAAAGTTGTGTACTAGCAGCCAAAGGCTTTTCTGAGGTTACTTCTGTTTTCTGACAGTAAAGGATTGTGTCAGTCAACCCCTTCAGTTACCAAATAAGAAATTCAAATGCTAAACAGCTTGAGCATTGTGCAAGTTTCATACTGCCCTAGAACAGTTTCCACAGCAAACTACCCCAAAGGCAAATGTTGCTGACATTTTACCATCTGTTTGTTTTGCAACAAAAACTCCTTCACCATGAGTTAGCTTACTGAACCTTTCTTCTGTCCTGCTGCCTGCACAAAGGATCTCTTTGGCCAAAGTGATTCACACGTATGCTGAACTTTTAGGGTTTTTTCATTTAAGACTTGAAGAGCCAAAAACTTTTTCAAACCTTGCTGTTTGGTACCACTCCTTAGCTCTGCTCAAAACTGTTAGGAGTTTGTGGAGGGTGTTTTTGCCCAGATGTTTTCAAAAGCTTATGTGAGGTTACACCAAAGCTTATGTGTGGTTACACTAGCCTGGCAACTGGTCACTATTGGTGTTCCACAGGGCTCCACCTTAGACCCAGTTTTCTTCAGTATCTCCATAAATGACTTGGAGTCAAGACTCAAAGTTATACTAGGTAACTTTGCCAATGATACTAAACTGGGAGAAGCTGTTGACTCCCTTGAAGGCAGAGGCCTTGCAGAGAGATCTTGAAGAATTAGAGGACTGGGCAATCACCAACCATATGACATTTAACAAGACAAGTGCCACATTCTGCTCCTGGGATGGGGCAATCCTGAATGTTCATATGAACTGGGGAATGAGATGCTGGAAAGCAGTGCTCTGGAAAAGGACCTGGGGGTCCTGGTCGATGGCAAGTTGAATATGAGTCAGCAGTGCCCTGGCAGCCAGGAGGGCCAACTGTGTCCTGGGGAGCATCAGGCAAAGCATCGCCAGCCTTGAGGGAGGATATTGTCCCGCTCTGCTCTGCACTCTGCTCTGCAGCCTCACCTTGAATATTGTAGCAGTTTTGGGCACCACAATAAAAGAAAGATATTAAGCTCTTAAAGAGTGTCCACAGGAGAGCTAGAGATGGTGAATGGTATAGAGGAGCAGCTGAGGTCACTTGGTTCGTTCAATTTGGAGAAGTCAGTGGAGATCTCAGCAGGCTACAGCTTCCTCATGAGAGGAAGTGAAGAGGCAGGCAATGATCTCCTCTGTGGTAACCAGTGACAGGATCCAGGGGAACAGCATACAGCTGAGTCAGGGACAGTTTAGGTTAGATGCTGGGAAAATGTTTTGCACCCATGGGGAGGCTGAGCACTGGAACTGTCTCTCCAGAGAAATGGTCACAGCATCAAGCCTGTTTGAGTTCAGGAAGTATTTGGACAACATTCTCAGGCACATGGTGTGATTCTTTAGGCTGTCCTTTGCAGGGCCAGGAGTTGGATTTGGATGATCTTTGTTCTTCCCTTTCAACTCAGGATATTCTATGATCTCTCTTCTTAGCCCAGCAAAACAAATGCATTTATTGAAATATGTATGAATAGTTAATAATTAATTCCCTTTGCTATCACACATCAAATTCTTCCTGGAGGTTGCAAAAGGTATATTTAACTCTACTCATTTGCAGGTTTCTCTATGACCTCATGGTTGCATTTAATTTTGTTGCGAGGTGAGACACTGTTTTTTTCTTGCAAAGTTTCTGATATGTGACAATTTCCAGTACTAAGAGCCAAGCTCACCATTCTTCAAATTGCATTGTTACTCCTTAGATTTTGAAGAAAGCAACAACTGGTGAGCAACAATTCTGGAGACATTTAACTTCTAACAACTGATTAGTCTCATTACTAATGATAACTAGGATCCTGCTATTTTCTTCATCGCAGCTCCACTGAAGCACTTTGCAGTCATAACTTACTACTTTTAACCAGAACTTCACAAGCACTTTTGCTTCATGCTCAAACTGAGGGCTCCTCTAATATTACCAAATCCCACCTTAGTAAACACATCACTATCTTGCTGTCTTCATCTCACAGTATTAAAAAAATATTTTTCACCTGTAACTCCAGTATGTCTGATCTTACCCACACTTAATTCTACAGTTTCAAACTGGAAAAAGTTACCAAAATGGCAAAACTGACCTTCTGTACTTAGAGGAGACCATTGACACGTAAGTATTTATGCATTTCTTCAGACTTCAATTTACACCTAGAATCTAAAATATGCATGTATTGTATATTGCATAGCATTCACCAGCAACATGCACCAAGGAACTAGACTGAAACTAGGTCATTACATTTTCACTGGAATCATCATTGAATAAATCAAGTTAATTTGTAATATCATATCAAACCCCAATTTAACGCAACTTCCTTCATATCTTTTGCTTGCCAGCAGTCACACAACAGCAATATACTGTTCTGCATTTAGGAAATATCCACAAAATTACTAAAACAAGGTCTACTCTATACCAAACACTCACTGCTTAAGTAATTTTTAAGCATCTAACAATGCATTTATTTTGGTGGCTGTTCTGGAAAATGAAGGAAAAAAAAGCAAGAAGATGACTGGAAAGCAAAAATGCAGGAAATAGCAAAAGCTTTAAGAAACAAGAGAGCAAGCTATTTAAAAGTTCTGATTTTTTAAAACCCTTAAACATTTAAATTATTCTCAAGATGGCACTTGAAATATATATATATATATTTAGTATAAGAAATTTTAATACTTAAAATGTGCTTGTTAAAATTTTAAAAAGCAAATTTTAGTAAAACAACCATGCCTAGTTCTTTTATCCATGAAGAAGTCAGGAAATTTATTCTTGCAAATGATGATTACTGTTTGATAGCAATTCTTTGTTTGTAGCTTGCCTACGAAAATCTGAAGATGAGTGAAAAATAGATTCATATTATTTCACCAATAAGATATTCTATCTGAATAAATAGGAACTTCATTACCATTGAGTATTCTATATTATCAGCTATTTTAAAGGCCCCTTAAATACTTCCATACTTTAAACTCTGCATACAAAGGTAAGGGGTATCATAGTCTGTTTAGATCCTGTGATTAAAGTTCACATTCACTACTGACATCAAGGCAAAACTTTACTCAGTACAAACTGCGGGAGATCTGATGGACAACACACGCAGATCAATGTGATCAAAGTGTTGACAATTTATTAAAACAAGCATGCTGCTTTTATGTTGCTCTACTTGGAATAAGCTAGCAGTGTTAGCGACGCTATCATTGGTACAAAGTTATCTTGCACCTCTTCTATTGGCCGTAGCTACAGCGTTTTCCACTCTGGGCTTTCCAGACGGTCTTTCTAACTGCATTTTCTCTCTGCAGGCTTCAGTCCACTCACGTTCTTGCTTGTAGCCATGACCTTGTTTGTCCTTGCTTCTCGGCCTAAACTTATGCTAAAAGCCTAACTCACATATCACTCGTAAAGGCTGGGTTGCTCACATTCTGTAAGAAATTCCTTCACAACAAACACGATAGATACAACTGAAGCTAGCCTATTAAAAAATATCATCCTGGACAAAGTGCAAATGAACAAAAAATAGTATTTTATTATTATGGTTTTATTTTTTACAAAAACTTTTTCTCCTTTGTTTATAAGTGGCTCTGGAGAAGCAGGGGGAAGGGTCCTTTTCCCCTCTCCGGGTGTCCTGCTGCGGCCCAATCCTGCTGTCATGGCAGGGAGGGACATGCCCCATTGCCGCTGGCCGCCCCCCCAGCGCCCTGTTTCTGGCTCGTCGCTTGCCTGGTGCCGGCGCCGTGCCAACCCCACCGCCCACACACGAACGACACTGCCACATGTTCCTTGCCTCCGCCGCCCAGCCTTGTAGCCTGGTGGGGGTCGCAGCACGGGGCGAGTCACTCTGTTCCGCCCGCCATGGCATGCAGCATGATGGCATGCGGTGGCTCGTTCACCGTCCCCTTGCGGCTCTCAGGAGTGCCGTGGTTGCAGTGTGGATCCTGCAGCTGCAGTCCCCCGGGCCGCTGCCGTTGTGTTGGTGGGGCAGTACAGGGTGTCCAGGTTGAGGGAAGGCANTCCGCCGCCCAGCCTTGTAGCCTGGTGGGGGTCGCAGCACGGGGCGAGTCACTCTGTTCCGCCCGCCATGGCATGCAGCATGATGGCATGCGGTGGCTCGTTCACCGTCCCCTTGCGGCTCTCAGGAGTGCCGTGGTTGCAGTGTGGATCCTGCAGCTGCAGTCCCCCGGGCCGCTGCCGTTGTGTTGGTGGGGCAGTACAGGGTGTCCAGGTTGAGGGAAGGCAGTCACCATTTTTTTTGGCCAGAGCACATGGTGAAATACAAAGAAACTTCCCGCGGTTTGGGACCAGAAGTAGGTGGGGGAGAAGATGGACCAATGGAACACTAGGCTATGCCTCCTGGGGCAGGAAAACATGGGAAAAAACACTTACACACATGCGGACCACAAAGTATGCTAGGCCAGGACTAAAAGATATAAAACAGTGAAGGTCAGACGCCATTCCTTCTTTTGGCTGCGCTAAGCTGCTGGGAGGATTGCTGCTGCTTGAGAACCAGATGGCGCCATTTTGGACCACGCGGTAGCTGAAGCTGGAATGTCAGAGACTGTTTGCCTAAAAATGTAGAGCCTCAGGAGCCAACTTGGATCCCTTCCCTGCATCACAGGCTTCTGGTTTGGCCAAAGAAACTCACTCCATCCCTTTTGCTTTCCTATGTCTGCCTCTGGATACATAGTTTAATTTTCTGGTCATTATGTTAAAAAACACGCTTATCAAACAATATAAGAGTGTTCTTAATATATAACATATTTTTATTTTTCTGTTTTAATGTTTTCTCTATACTCAGATGAGTCTCAAAAATTTAATATTGAATTAATTTTAATTCACATCCACTGTCCCTTTTTAAACGGCAGCATTGATCTTTCACCATTTAACTGTAGAGAAGAGCCATTTAATTATCTTATTATATGAAAGAACAGAAAAAAACTAAACCACTAAAAATGACAGGAATTCAAAGCCACTGCTCAGGTTATCATGAAGAGCTGGTGTTCCATTGCCTTTTTTATCCTCTCAAACATTAGCCTAACTTGTACTTAAAGCAATGTTCAAATTCTTGCTCTTGCATTCTCTCAACATATACTGTGGCACTGGTAATCAACAAAGGGCTTGCTCCAAATGAACCTCAACCTTGATTAGTCAAAGTGTGAAAAATTATTTCCACTTCCTGTTTTGAGTTATAATCATAGAACTACACAATCACACAATGGCCCAGGTTGGAGGGGACATCAAAAAAAAGTTGGACGTGGTCCGACTGTTTTTGGGAAAGGGAGCCAAGATGAAATTATCCAGCACCCTGTTCAGCCATATCTTCAAAGTCTTCAGGCAGAATAAATATGAATCCTTCAGTCTTCCTTCACAGGGCAGGTTCTTCAGCCCTTTGGTTATCTTCATGAACCTCCTTTGGACCTTCTCCAATCTGTCCTTGTCTTCCTTGAATTGTGAGGACCAGAAAGGGAACACAGTTTCACAAGTGCTAAATAGAGTGAGACAATCACTTATTTTCGGCATGCATAAAATGTAAGTTAACCAGTGAATTATACATTTCTAATACTACTTAAGCTCTTCCCTTGACTCCAATACTTCCTGGGAGTAGGCAAAATTGTGGCATTTTCTTCTGTAAAGGTATCTCAAAGCTGGGGCGTATTTCACCTGGACTTGAGTTTGTAGATATATGTACTGGGTCTATCCAAGTCCCAGAAGCCTTAGCAGTGCTAGGAGATAACACTCCACTGTTTTGACTGCTGTGAGGGAGAGGCAGAGGGGACACAAGCAGATCAGGTGACCCAGACTGAACAAAGGGATATTCCAGACCATATGACGTCAGCTCAGATATAAAAGAACAGCAGGGATGGGGGCATGGGGTTGTCTCCGATGGCTGCCTGCTGAAGGGACAACCAACGCGTAGGGCCCTGCTTCTCAGGATGCAAGCCGACCTTGTGGAATGGGAAGTAGAGATTATATTATTCTTTGCTTTGCTTCCTGCACACACAAATCTTTTTTTGCTTGTGTTAAACTGCCTTAACACCCATGAGTTGCTGCCATCTTACTGGAAAAAGGGAAGGGGCGAGAGACTGTCCAGGCACTTGGAGCCCAGCCAAGGTCAACCTGTTACAGTACATCAGAAATTCTATACTGAGTCACAACAAAACTGTATCTGGCCCAGTGTCTACTCTCCAAAACCAGTTTTCAATAAGTGTGTGCAAGGTAAGTATTAGAACTTGCTCATGTAGAGAACTGTCCTTCCCTGATAGGTACTCTTCATCAGATTTGCAATGACCTAGTGCACACACTGGACAGGAAGCTAAAATCTGGGAAATTCATCACCAGCAAGAGAGTAATTCCATTATCTCATCACCAGCAAGAGAGTAAGTCCATTATCTTATTATCATGAAAACTGCCAAAGAACATAAAAACACAAGAAGAAATGTTATCCAGACACTTCCTTTTATTAGGACACTGAAACAGTTTAATATACAAATGCTTTGTCTTAGTTGTAAATATTTCCTCTGTTTAAGCAGAATTTACAGCTCATTTCTCTAGTCATCTTAAGATGCAAAACACATTTGTCATAGCAACTTCATAGATGAGTGAATGCCAACCCTCTGCAATCCTGCTTAAAATAATTAATAAAATCCAGATGGCGTGACAGAAAGGAAACAGGACAACATCCTGTGCATTGACTGGATTGTATTTCAAAAGTGAAAAAAAAAAAAAGTTATTCAGCCATACATCTCTTTCTTTCTTCATACCCTCCTTACACATTCCATCTCCTATCCAAAAACAGTGATTACTAAAATAAACAGGAAAGGCATCTGTAGTTTTTCTGTAAAAACCATGAACCTACAACAAATAGCAATCAATTATTTTTAAATATTCAAGGAAAATAGGTGTCTTTGTTTAAAAGAATATATATATCTCAAACATGTTTCTTCTAGCTAAAATACCTTTAAAGTATAAATTCACTCCAGTCCATCCCAGTCTCCACATATTGGAAAAAACTGCTTTCATCAGGAAAAATTTAGTAAGTGCCCAACTTTTTACAGTTAAAATGCATTCCTTCTCATCTATTAGTCTTCAATAAAAGATTTAACATTTATTTTTGATCACTATTTTTAATACCGGACTTATTACCTACTTAGCTGAAACTCTGTTTCAGATACTTGGCAAAGCAAAATACATAAATTAATTGAAATAAAATTTGGAATCCTGATATTTATTTTCAATAGATACTTTGAAGTTTGGGATAAGGCTCTTGTGTTTGATTCATCTCACAGTATCTTGCTGAATAGCTTCCCACTTAACCCCAGACTCAGGCCCAGATCTGAAGAAAGAGATGGAAAAATCCCACTCCATCCAAACATAACTACAAAGTAACCAATACTATATTTATTAGCATAGAGCACTGAGAAGCACCTTAACAGGCTTGTGATTTTTTAATGTGAGAAATTCAACCAGAATCACTGTCTCCCTAACCCCCATCAACCTTTTTCCCCAGAGCTACCTTTTCCTTCATCTATTTGCCATTTCAGAGACACTTATCAAGAAAGTCAAAATGAAGAGGGCCAGACATGCTTAAACTCACCAGGAATATCCCTCTCCACCAGTAACATCTCCAAGTATCTTGATTTCTCACACAGACCAAGCATATAACCTATCTGTTAAACACACAGTGAGTACTTCAATTGCTGTCAGTCATAAGGTGTTCACTCTAGTGTGATAGAAGCACTTCTTTTCCATACACTGGGAAACAACAAAAATGGACAAAGGTAGTTTTACCAATGTTTTAATGGTGGGTATGTGTTTGTCAAATGAGTCAGATTATGGCATCTCTTAGCAATATTTTTGAACTTCTGTTTCATCAGAACCATTTAGTCACAACTCTCAAGGTGCTGGAAATTTCACCCTACTTCCTGCCTGCTTTAGTTGTCATGGTCTTTTTTGGCTTCAAAATGAGGCAAAGAACAAAACTAATAACACAAATCCATGTATCTAAAAATCATTGCTCGTTGTCTAAACGCAACACTAAAGTCCAACCCATTTGCAGGGTGATTTGCAGAAGACAATTTGCTTACCTGCCCAGGTTCACCTTAACTCCAAAACCACTTATTATGCTGCACTGGAACCAAAGTACGTCATTTGTTCCAAGCTCATCAAACGCTTGAGTTCACTCAAATACAAAGGTTTCATCTATCAAATAAGCATGGCTCACAAGTTCAAAGTATAGTGATAACTTTTAATTTCCACTTCTCTCAGTCTCAGAGGGTCTTGAGGTTTGACTGTTCTTCACTTCAGTTCCAGTCTGTAAAACGGGAATCAGCTTCACAACTCACATTTTTTCTCTTTTAAATTGTTGGCTTCTCACAGCCTTTTACTCACAGTTACCAAAGAAAAACACATATGTCAGTGAAATAGGGATACTTTTTCATATTGGGGTGAAGGTTTTTCTACATGCACAAATAATGATTTGACTATTTCAAATAGTCAAGCAACAATCACAAAATGCTCCAACACAATTGTTCTATCTGAATGTACACAGCTGGAAAGTTTTGAAAGCCAGGCATAGAAATAGTAACTAGGAATTGAAGGAGGCAACACAGACTATGCTTATCTGATGTAGAATATTCAACAATATATGTTTGATCATGGTACAAAATCTAATTATATAAGTAAAAATCTGAATCAAACATGATTAACTTTTTATTTAACAATGATATTTCTCAAAAATAGTCCTTGTAGCTGCAACAAAAAATTAATGTAAGTACAAAACAACTTGACACAGACTAGGCAGAATATAAAATTTTTAGACAGGCATTCTTAGAGGACAATCCTGAAATACACAGCTTTTCGTCTTATAAAAAGGTATATCCTTCCTTAAGTTTCCGTAACATGTCCCATACATGTAATGTCCATCTGTGCTTACTGAAAATCCTGACACCATAGCCTCCAAATATTACTATCAAATTACTTAGGAATTTTACATGCAGGTATTGAGTTGTGTTCC
Source organism: Calyptomena viridis (assembly GCA_013390005.1). Classification (NCBI taxonomy): domain Eukaryota; kingdom Metazoa; phylum Chordata; class Aves; order Passeriformes; family Eurylaimidae; genus Calyptomena; species Calyptomena viridis. The sequence goes on from WEIV01003930.1 coordinate 44,692, forward strand.
AAAAGTATTTGTACCATGTAAATCCTTAGTAGCCATCTGTAAGTCTCCCCTTCTAAAGTATAGCTGTTTAGAGATAAAACTTAGCACACATTAAAATACTCTGACTAAGCTAGTATTTAGTTGCTGTTTCAAAACCTTGGTTCATTTTTCATGTTGTCTATGACCTCTCTTCAAGATTGGTCCAAAGCTCCTGACTGAGCATACTATATTGGAATGATACCAGTTTCACAATTCAGAGGTTTAAGTTTAGGTATTTTAAAGTTAGTAATATGAAAAACCTAACCCATAATACCAAAGATGCATATAATTATATATGGAATGCAGGAAGCAAATAGTATTTAATATGAATTTACTGTTTAGATAATGGAATTCTGTGGCCAGGCATTCTTAAAAACTGGGTTCCAAATATGGTTACAGAAAGAGATACAAACAAAAAAACCCCAGAAGTTCCTCCCTCCCGTAACTCAGTAATACATGACATAATATAGCACAAAAGTATATCCCAATGTGTTACTTTCTTCCTTTTGGCAGCATTAGGAACAGTCTATTTTCATCTGGGAGCGGGGAAGGATAATTCCTTGCAACTTACCTGAAGTTCCTACATTCTGGGAAAATGCAGAGAAAACAAGACATTTTACATGGTTTTGGGGGGAACTGAATGTTCATACACATTTTTGGGAACATTTAAGGGTTTTAAGAAATAAATTTAACACTTTTGAATTACAGTTATGAAACAGTCGTGGATGCAACAGTGATACCCCATTTTAAGGAATGCTAGTAAATGGTAGTTTAAATTGAAAGAACACTGTGTCATTCACCAATTCCAAAATTCAACATTTTTTCCCCTTACTGCATTTGTACCATGCTGGAACAATTTTGTTAGTCGGGTTTCAATATCATCAGTGGAAGAATCTGGAAGTCACTCTGCAATGTAAAACACTTATCCTGATAATCTGGGGAAAGAGGAATCCAAAACAGTAGTCTAATTCAACACAGACTGTGCCGCTTCCTTAAGAAGTGATGCAGCTTTGTCCAGTTCTTGTTCTGTTTGTTCCACTGTTATCACTACTCGAATACTAGAAAAGGAAAACCAGAAGATACACAGTAAACTTGACTCCTGATCTTCAGCTTTAGAATTATCTTGAACTAATTTCAATACATTAGGATCACTATCTCTAGGAAAATTATTATTAATACAAAGTCAATCAGAAGCAAGACATATGACTAAACAGAAGTGGTCAGACTACTTTTTTTTGCTCACTCTCACCCCTACCCTTCCATACATATCACAGAAATCTCTTATCTTTTTTACCTGCAGATGTGGAGGTCATGGAAACGTGCCTGCTAAGAGGCTACATGCTGATCACTGAGATTCAGATAGTTTTGATACAGTTATTTCACTGTATTAGCAACCTGTAACAGTCACTAAGAATGTACCTCAAAATGGAGCCTTTCCCATTTTTCAGAGGATCATCTATTCAATGCAGTGTACCCAAAAAAACCCCATCATTGTATGAAAAGAGATGGAGAGTCTAACCAATAAAATGAAATAATGCATTGACTTTCTACGAACCTGGGTGGAGGAAGACATTTTTCTTCTTTTTCCAGATAACGAGCCTGTGTTAATGCAATACCACTATTCATGCACTACAAATAAAGAAAATACAGCAGCTGTCAACCTGGGAAGTTCTGATGGCATATAATTTTGATCACCAAATACCTATCACTGTTATTAATCTGGTGTCAGGGTAACCGCAAGTTCTTTCCTAAATGGATGTTTGGAAGGTTGTGCAAAATCGTATCTAATTTCAATACTGCATTAGCACATAAAACAGGGTGTAGTGTCTTTAGTTTTGATCTCCAAGTAACGAGGCAAACATGCTGTATTAAGCAGGCAATTAAATCATATTTAAGTATATTGTCAGGAAAATCAACTTCAGAATGTTTTGTTCTTATGTAGTCTTGCTTACTTGACACCTGCTACATAAAACTTTTCCATCAACCTTTTTCTCCTTCATGTGGGAGAAAAAGAGCCAATGTGTACTGAAGAATGAAAAATACTACACATAGAACATGGGAGTCTTCATACAAAAAACCGAAAGCAAGTTCAAGGACTCAAAGAAGCAAAGTTTGACCTCAAATGCTTAAAAGATACTACCAGAACTCTGTTCTTATAAACATTATAAAAGTTGTCTAAGAAGTAGTTTTATATGCAAAATTGAGTTTTCAAGTACCTAAAGGGAAATAACTACTTCCTGAAGTAAAAGGTCTAATATAATTTTTTTTACCCAATGTAAAGACCTAAGTATCTACAGAAAGAAATGGTTAGAAGATGATCTTTAACACAGTCCTATAATTAGCAAAGAAACCAAGTTTGTTACACCATTCCTGCAAGATATTTCAACAAGCTACTCAACAAGCTTCTCTACCCTACATTCATTATTAACATTCAAAGGCAATGAAATATTTTAATTGCCATAGGGACACTTACATAATCCACAACTCCTTTGAGTAACTTCACATCATTTTCTCGAGATCCACAGCTCTCTTCCAACTGTAAGTGCAATGCTGGAGAAAAAGATTCTCCCACTACTTTTAAGCCAGAAATCCTAAAACAAATAAAAAGCCTTTGATGCGCTTTGAGTAAGGAAAGATGGATATTTCATGTTACTAATGTATTAGTATTTGCATTTCAGCTTGCAATACATGAAGTAATAAAACTTATCAAGCAAATGTTTCTGTAAGTTTGTGTAACAACAGCGCCACCTCCATTTGCAAAAAGGATTAATAATTCAGAAATTCTTAAAAGTATTTTTATGAAGATGTAGAAGAAATGTTCGTGTTAGGCCTGTATGTTGCTGATAAAAACTAGTCAAGTCTCTGGAGTCTACATGAAGAAAATAAATAATAATAAATCTTTTTATCCACTTAAGGTATAAGGAGGAAAAAAAGTGGGTTTTTTGCAAGATTTGGCAAAATTTCTGATTGAAAATTATTTCCTGTAGAAAATCTATACATCATTTTCCACTTAGTCGTAAGCTCCTATAGTTATATGACCAACATTGTTCCCTCACCTGTAAGTAGGGACAGTTATTAATTGGGTTCCTAGAAATTGACTGAATGATTGACATTTGATTGTCATTTTCCTGATACATTACACACATTCAGGACTGAGTTATTCCCCTCCAAAAATCTGTATCCAATCATGATCCTCTGGTCATGAAAATTTTCAGGTCACATAAATACATAGCAACCATCAGCTGTAATTTTGATTTCCCTACTGTGATGAGCTTGCCTAACATACATTTTAAGATCAGGCTTGATGGCAGGATCATTCCAAGGAAAATAATATAATCAATCATGCATTAGAGATTTTGTATGAGTGTTTTTAAATGTTATTAATTTCTGTAATATGTAACAGAAAATTGCTGAAGAAAAAGAATTGTAAAATACAAGTGCACAATTACTGCATATCAAACAGTCCTTGAATAGTTACAGTAACTTTTGTATTTTTTTTTTATCAAAACCTATCAGGAAAAAAAGCAATTATTCAGTATAACCATCATTTAAAACACCATATTTTTCAGATAAATTCTAGCAACTCAGAACAATGGGTACTTCTATTACTATTTAATAATCAAATCTCATATGTAAGAACAATACTGCATTAAGGTGACTGAAAGGTGCATTGAGATGTCTGAAAGCATATCTGCTAAATTTCATCCCAAATGCTTTTGCTTAGGCAATTTTCAAAATACTTATCAACATTTTGCATCAAGAGCTATCACACTCTAGTAAATATTTAAATGTGTTTAAGAGCTTGAAAACTTCCTCACTAGCATTAAGGTACAATCTCACTTCAAAGCTGTGAAGAATTTTAAAAACTTGGACTCTTTTTAGTAGTGTAACACAGACAGTTGTGAAAGGATGATTTTCTTCCTTTAATACATACATAATTTAGTGTGCATATCCCACTCTAAGCACCTGTAAATCCAGAAGAGATTTGGGTAAGAAGAGTTCTTTAAAGTTGACATTATAAAGGCATAGTCAAATAAAGCAAAAAAACCCCCAGAAGTCACACTTACCCCTGCAAAGCTTTGTGAATGTATTCGCATTTAGCCCGGAGAGTCTGAAAAATGACTACACACACACATGGAAAAAAAAGGCTTAGACATCCGGTTTCTACTTCATGTTTCTCCAAGACTTCAAAAATAGCATTTGGAATAAAACTAAGACATGTAGATCTATTGAACTACCAAGTCTCTTTACTACTCTTCTAAATGTTCCTGATTCCCACTTCTGTCAGGAAATATGAGGCTTTTAAGACCTGACAAATGCATTGCTTCCCTTTACCTCACTACTCCAGCTTCACTGGTTCATGGTCATACGGAAGAGATGACAAACACCTGGTAATGCGATTCAAATGGTAAGTACAACTCATAATATCCATAAATTATCTATTGCTGTGCAGACTATGTTCTTTGATCCTTTCCCCAATTCACTGCATATTCTTCAAGAGGAAACTTGAGTCCTGGATCTGCAAACCTTGGCTCTTTTCCTCGGTGAAGGCTGACCCTCTACTACATCTAACAGTCCTGCAACTTGCTCTTAATCTTTTCATGATTTTATTTCACTTCAGAGGACTGGGCATGGGCCACCCAATAATTTTGATTTATTAGTGACAAATTAAATACTGCATCTCTGCAGCTGTTCTCCAACACAATGAAGGTTAAAACCAAACACACACAATTCGGCCAATTTTGTCCTCATGTGCCTCTCAGGCCCTCCATGCCTTACAAAAAAAAAAAAAGTCTAGTGGTCAGGATTCTGGTGGTTAGGATTTGGTGCTCTCACCATTGCAGCCTGGGTTCAACTCCCAGTCAGGAAAAAGTGATTTTTCAAGGTCAGGTTGGATGGGGCTCTGACAGGGCTCTAGGTTGGCAGGAGTTGGAACTCGATCGTCAAGGTCCCTCCCAACCTGATTCCGACTCTGGCAACAAGGGCCATTATCTTGACTCCTACAGCAGAAACTCCTACTGCCAACTTTATCCAAATGCCCTGTATTTGGTCCTGCTAAAATTGCAGACAGCTTGTATCATGGTCATTCCTGAGACTCTTGCCTGAATACCTACTTGGACAAGAAAAAATCTCTAATTATGCGGTACAAGTAGAAAGAAAAGGGATGTTCAGTCCTGAGGAAATATATTCCCTTTTTTTTTCCTATTTAACTTTCTCTTTCTTCATTTATCTTGAAGGAATTTGTTTTCAAGGAAGAAGCACATACCACTGATCTAAAAAGCAGGATGTTCCTTATTTGCTTTGCAAAAATCACCTCTGTCCTCCTAGCCTCAGCTATCTCTCTCATTTTCAGCTCTAACAAGGAAAGGAGAGGAAATACTGAAGAGAAAAGCAGGGTGGGAAACAACATGAAGAAAAAAACATTCATGTAGAATTAATTAGCTGAAAAATAAAGGGGACTTCAGAGTAAAACAGTGAGTAATCAAAGTAGGGAGAAGTATGAGTTATTAGTTTTGGGTGAAGAAAGACTGAAGAATAATATTTTCCTGAATTAAGTACCTGGATTATCTTCCATGATATTTAGAGCCTCAATAGCAGCAGCAGCTAACAAAGGAGGTAGGGATGCAGAAAAGCAGTAGCCTTGACCAGACAATCTCTGTGAGGAAAGAGGGGAAAAAAAATTCATTGATGGCAGTAAATGCAATGCTTTAAAAGTTCATTCATGCACCTATAAACAATCTTTCCCCTCCAGACCTATAGGTACAGGGAAGTATTTAAAAGTAGTTCTTTAATTCATCTACAATATTTCACAGAACCTGACAGTTTCTGTATGGAATCAAATATTGCATAATCACCTATATCATAATACTCCTTGCAAATTGTCTCATTTCTAAGTAAGTAACCATGCCATACTATTTAAAATGAGACCGGGCTTACCTGATGGTCAATAATAAAAGATCTTCCACAGCAAAATCCTCCAATAGAGGCCAGTGAATTTTCCATGTTTGCACTAATAAGATCTATATCATCAATCTGTCAGTTAAAGCAATGAGTTAGTAAGAGATACTTTTGATTACATAAAGACTATTTATAAGTTGAATCTATTAAAGATATATCTTCTTTCACATTATCATGAATAATAGAGAAGATTACCCAAACTATCACATAAGAAAATGAAGCTACAACTGAAATAACAATTTTCAGCAATATAGAAAGGTTTTTAGAAACTAAGACTTATGGATCTGTAAATAATTTCCACAGTATGTCTCTTTCTGAGGCATTGCAATGTGAAGAACAGAAAAAGATGAAAAAAATTATTTAGATAATGGTGACANTTTACTATTTCAGTTCCAAACTGAACTCAGATACTATCAGAATATAGTGAGTGACGCTCCACATTAGAATACTGGCAAACAAAGAGTACTTCTCCCTTCCCCTCAGCTCAGAAAGCTTTGGTAGTAAACAAGTGCAAGGACACTGTTTTGGATTTCGAAAGTACTCCTCAGCTGCATAAATACCACAAAAAATAGGCACCTGGAAAAATAGTTTGGCTGAATCTGCTGGTAAAGCAGTACAACAACATCTTTGAAAGAAACATCAAAAGTTTCATGCTATTTTTCCTTCCTGGAGCAAAAGGCAATAGAGCAAAGTAGGGTGGCTATACACTGCAAGGGTTTTTCTGACTTATCCCTGCCTCTAGGAGTGTCAGACGCTTTCACGTGTATGTAAATGGAAAATACAGCAATCATCATCTCAATGAGTGTCCAAAAAAAAAGACAGAATTACGCATTGTAAAAATTCTTTTGTTATCATCCTCACTAAAGATAAATGCAATAATTTCAAGTAAGCACAGGAAAGAAGAGAGTCAAAACCTGAAGGTTAAGAGCGATAAAAACTATGTTTAAGTTTCTAATGTACACTACTAAACAATGTCACAGGTATTAGAAAACAATTGCACGATTTCCTGATGTACAAATCTCTTGTTCACAACAAAAAAGCACATACAGTTATTCCAAAGTGTTCAGTAATTCCTCTTCCATGTTCTCCAAGGACTCCAAAGGAAAGGCTCTCCTCCAAAAATATTCTAACTTTGTATTTATACTTCAACTTTATCTAAACAAAGAAAATTATATAAAATACAAGTCAAGCCAATCAGAATCTGTTAACAAAATATGTGGGGGAGATAAGGTAAAGACAAGGACAGTATTCTGAATACTGCATAAATGTCAGTTCTAGAGTTGTATTCTGTCATTAAGATATTTTAAAAGCCTTCACAATTATACCACCGTGTAATAGTAGAGCAAATTTCGTAAATGTTCATATGTAAAAAAACTTTGACATTTTTCTTAACAGATTATCATATACTTTCAAGATGATACATTTTCACCACA
>WEIV01003932.1:0-24023 GCA_013390005.1 Calyptomena viridis
GCTTGGATAGACCCAGTACACTTGGGCTTTTTGAATGGTTTATAATATCACAGCTGCCTAGTTTTCACCTCATAATACATGGTGGTACATCTGTTGGTTAAGGGTTCTTTTCAAAAATTACAACCTTTAGAGATACTGTGAAGGAATTAAGAAACTTGATTTAATTTTCTATAGTCTTCCTCAAATAAGCTGTGAAAAGAAATATTTTCTTCCAGTATTACAATTTGCATTGATTATGGCTTTATTTATCCAGTTATAACCTTGCAAAGAGCAGTATATTTCCTTTTGATTATAAAGACAGATTCCTGTAGATCCATTTTTGCGCAGTATAGCAAATGCAAAATGCAGCAATGTCTCAGCTTCTGACTTAGGACAGTTGCGACCATGATAATGCTTGCTCTGTTTACTGTAATAGCTCTTTATGTAGTAATTGGACATATGATGGATAACTGTTAGATTTTTTGAAAGTCCTTGATACGGAGGAGAGATTATATTTGAAACTATCTTTATGAAAGTTCTCCTGCTTCATACTTCATACTTTTACATGCCTTTCAGAAAAGCATTCAATGAGTAAGTCAAAACTCTAGAAATATGCAGCAGAATGCACCCATTGTTTGTGAAAGTGGAGATGGATATTAGCAGGGTTATAGCAAGGTTCTGTGGCTATTTCTTTTTTTTTTTTTCTTTAGCTGTGCTTGGTGGTAGGATTCGAATGAAGAAGGGTATCTGGGAGATCACCCAACATGAACAACTTAGAGTATTCACAGGTTTGGGTAGAGTGATGGGTGAGACCAGTCAACAAAACTACTGGCACAAGAATGTGAATAAAGTAAACTTCTTCATGCCTAGTTTGCAGGGACAGTTACTGCCTACACCACTGGGTAGTAGCTATAGCATATATCAGTTTATCTGAGCTCAGGAAATCCTCTAGGACAGGAGCCAGAAAAGCCCAGGTTCTCTTCTCCTGCTCAGGCAGAGAAGCAGGGAAGCCAGAGCAGAGACCTGTCACACTCTGCATTTCTCCTCTGAATTCTTTCCCTTCTTTGGACAGTGAGCTCACTGCATCCAGAGTAGTGTTTGATATAGAGATGTCTGTCATTGCTTGCAGTGTCATGGGACTGAATGTGTACTCCTTGGTTCCTAGAGTGTACTGCAGTGTTGTTAAGCTCTAAGGAGACCTTTGTCTTTGAATTGCTTCTGTGGAGTCAGAGATAAAATGAGAAGGTAGAAAGCATGCTAGATGTGTAATGAAAGGTGTAATTTATTGAATAACAGGGATTGTTTAGGTTGGAAAGGTTAAATGCCACTGCTCCTTGGAAGCAGAGTATTATGCTGCCATTGTCAGCACAATAATATGGCCAAGTAAGGAGGGAAGTGGTGGAAGGAAAAGATACCAGGATAATTTGCAAACCTGATCTAAAGACCTGGTCTAAATCCACCAATAATGATTATTAGGGACTTATAGGATTAGCATTTAACACATAAGTTCATTTTAAGAAGTTTTAAGTTTGGGTTTTTTTCCCTCTTTTTCCAAAAGGTTAGCTTTATTAGTGCATGTATCAAGTTGATCCAACTTTTTTGGACTCACAGTACTAGATTTAGTACATTGAGAGTATTACTTTTGGTATTTTATTTTACTTATATGTGAGCCAGAATAGACCTCAGAATGCCATTATCTTTCTGTGAGGTTCAAAATACTGTCCCTGGATTTTAGTCTCTGTAGATGTGATCAATTATTTCTCTTTGACAGTGCTGTTATTGCAGACGTATTCCACAATTCTTGTGTGCTAAATTTGTTATTGATCTTTAGAGTGGTATAAACAGTATACATTTATTTACATGTATATACATGCATGAGAAGGTAATTAATTTACTTGCTATTGATTTGTTTTCTTTTTGATTCTGGCAGACTGTTGAGCATTACATTTTGTAATTTATGTGATAATGTTCTGATGAAAGTTGTAAAAGCAGAACATTAGTAAGCTTATTTTTGCTGTCTTAATAAATCTGCTTATATGGTAGATTATATACATGGTAGTCTCTGCACCTCTCTTTTTACAGAGAAATGTAAAATAAAATGTTTTTCTGAAAGTACAAAGCATAAAAGTGCTGAGCTTACCTCAGCATTCTTGACATCAATATAAAACCTGAGTGATAGATCAGGATTCAAAGTGATGAGGTATCAGTCTGCTAAGTGTAATCAGAGTCCCAATGGTATTAAATTTTTAAAATTGCAAGTTTGCTGTTGCACTGATGTATATGGTTCCTTTTCTCTACCTGGAATAACCAGCCAAGCCAAGAAAAGTTCCCTCAAGTTCAAAGCCAAACTCCTCAAATTAGTAATTTGTATATGCTAATCTCCAAGTGATTGGTTGGAGTCACAGATGCTACTAAACTATGAAGATAACCAAGATTCAGTATGTGTTTATGCTACCTCATAGAACAAGTATATGTCTGTATTTACTCTTGGACGTGCATGTAGATGGTTTGCTCATTCATGAGCCACATCCTGCATGAGTAAAATAGAACCTCTCTGCCATATTCCTCCTGATAGCCCATCTGGTGTCGGGAGGGATAGATAGGTGTGCTGTGAACAGTGGTTGTGTTTACCACTTGCCATTTTATATTAACAGCACTGCATAGAAGCAGTTAGAAGAGTTAATTTTGAATAATTTTCTTGTATCAGATGACCTTTTTAGTTCTTTTTTCTGTTAAAGCACTTGCGGTGATGTTNCTTGTTGTCCTTGCCTCCTCCATCAATGCTGGAAGCTTTTCCCAGGGACACGGATCAAAAACTGTATCCTGCTGGGGTCTCTGTGAGGATCCCAGATCCTCCAGGGCAATTTGAGGTGTAGTCCCGATATCCTGGACTCCAACATTTTTCCAAAATTATTTTTACACATCTATTCCAGTGAAGATGAGTTTTGAATGAAACTCAAGAATCTATAACATTTTTTGCATCATTTTCAGAGGGTGTTGACAGAAATGGCAATCTGATCCATAACATAGAAGAAACACAGTTTAGTTTTCATAGAGAGTTGCAAATGATGTACAAAATTAACTACTGTGTACAGCTATTAAATGCAGTAGGTTACTCATAAGAATCTGTATTTTCAGCAATTCATTTAGGACCTGAGTGATTGTGCCATGGTTTGTCCAGCAGCATGTGTAATGGCTGCTATCCCACTTGCAGCAATTTTCTACATTTCTTTTGAAATTGCAAGGTCTATTTTGTGCTTCCCTGAATGCTTATTGCCGGTAAAATTTGCATGTTCTTAAATGTAGTATTCTCGAACTCTAATGTAGTTTTCCAAGTATTTTAAAAAGATAATACTGTTCCTCTTATTTTTATGTCCATTTTACAATGATATTTCAATTAGGAAGGGAAGCATCTCTTTGAAGTTCTGAGTTTAAACTCTGAAAATATCACTTTGGTTTTTGAAATCATTATTTCAATGTCCAATATTTGTTTTTACTTGAATTAATAATTTCAAACCAGAAGACAAAAAAACCTGAATAGTTAGAAACCCAGGTAAGTGTACACTTCTATGTTAGTATAATAAGATATATGCTCAAGAAATGTGGTATAAATTTGATAGAAGAGAAATGTGTGTAATCATATGATATTTAGTAGTGATTATTTAATTTTAATGCATTTACAGTGCAATTTATGACAATTATATTAAATTATCTCACATTTGCAATTCATTTTAAATTATAAAGTATTGTGAAGAAAAGTACATGGAATTAGCATTTTCGTTTCATTTTCATGTCCGTTGTAAAAAAGGAAATAAAGACTCTGTAGTAAGTGACGTTATAACGAATTCTCTTTATATTCAGAAGAATTTTGCCGGCTTTTGATAAAGAAGCAGTATATAATTTAATAGCTATTTTTCTGTAACAGCAGAGAGCTACCTGAGGGCAGTGCTTGACAGACCTGTCCAGCTGCTTGCCAGTTATGTGTAGAAAGCCAGCTTTGCCCTCCTCTGAATGCCGAACCTCAGTGTTGATGAGAGACATGGTTCCACTCCCCTGCTGCTGATCATTTTGGGAAAACGACCTGGATGCAAGGTCTGAAAGACACCTCCCTTTGAAACCTGAGTCCTAGGAGATTGCCAAAACCATGGCTTGCACTGAGCAGACACTGAGGTTGCAAGAAAGCACTCCCGTGAAGCAGGCAGAAGGGGCACAGCCACCTTCTTACTTCTCTCGGGACTCTGATGGTCTTCAGTGCTCTCTTTGCTCTTGCTGTATGCTTTTTAGGTAGGATTTAGCACATTGCTTTCAGGCAGATCCTCTTTCTGTATGCCCTTTCAGTTTGCCCTTCACCACTCAGGCCCCCGAATTCTGTAAGACAACTCTACCTTAACCAAGGAGACAGTAGGGCCTGTTCCTTAAGCAAAGCAGAACTGTCTCTTATCTCCCAGAAAACATATTCTGTGTGCCTTTAATACGGTACCTTTAATAATAGATTCTCTGTTTATATAACTCCATTTGTGTCTCAGAAAACCATTCTTTTTGGGAAGCTCAAGTTTCAACTTCCTTTGCCCCTCCGCATCCATATGGGAGACAGGACAGTTCTCCACAGATTTTGTGAATATGCATCCATTAAATGGGGCTGTAGAAAACTGTGGGACAATCATTCACCTGGAGTGCAGGTTTGCAGTGTTTGACTGACCCACCCTTCCCAGCTGTGTCTGCCATTGCTTCAGCGCAGACAGCGGCCATGGCAGGGACGCCTGCCCAGATTAGGTCACCTGTGTCTTCTCTGCAGCTACTCTGAAATCCCTACGTGAATTTCCTTGAGAGAGAAATGACAACTGAGTATATTGCATTTTACAGTTCCTGTGCTTCAGGCATGCCCTGGATCCCTGCCGAGTTCAGCTCGAGCTTTAGGGAGCCTGAGAAAACAAAAGCAGACCCTCGGGGCAAACACGAAGTGCTCAGTAGCAGATGTTTGCTGGGAACTATGGCACCAGTGACATTTAGCCTCTTCAGCAAGTTCTTTTGTGAGCTTAGATGCTTTATACATCTATGCCTCTGTCAATTAGCCCTCTGTTATGCAGGTTTCACCTCAGTTTACTTGTAAAATAAACTCAAATAACATATTCATTTGTACTAATGAGTAATGACTTGAGATATTGCTTCTCTATTAATGCTTAATGACTTAAATAAGTTCAGCACTTTTGCTAAGCTGTAGTTGGCTTTTTTTTTCCCTTCCTGTCTCTTTCCACTATGAGAAAGTTGAGGCTGACAAGCAAAGCATTGCTAGTGCTCAGGTATGTGTCAGGTTTCAGAATGACAAATAATGCATCTTAAAAGCACATAGGTGGACAAAGTAGCATGCATGTGCTTCCAGGATGAAAAAAAGAGGCTGACTGACCCCTCTGATACACCCAGCAAACAGCTCATAACTCAGCTGCTGTAGGAAGGAAAAAAGTTTCTTTCTTTATATCCTGTCAGTAGTAAGTGGAAGACTCCAGTCCCCTTCCCTTCCTTTTCCTGCAGCCCTTCTCTCTCTTTCCATTTCAGATGAAGAGCACCCCTCTGCTTATTTTCTTTCTCCTTTATGATCCGGTCCAAAAGGAGGGTGGGTGGGTGAAGAGCCCATGACAACTTCTCCCTACCTAGCCCTGGAAAGTGAGAGGAGATGAAGAATCTGTTGCTAACTGAGATGAAAAGGTAAAATTGCTATATGGAGCCAAATAGGAAGGAACTTGTGTCGGGACTGTACTGACATGGGAGCTTTACAGTGCAGAGAACTGCTTAACTAGGTTTAATAGCAGCAGTTCTGCTTTTTTTAAAGCCGTACTAAGTGCTCAGTTGTAGCTGAAGTCACAGTGGATTTGAGGAATGTGCTTGGGAAATAATGCTTGTCAGGACAAAATTTAGGGATTTTCTTTTCTTTCTTTTAATTAAAGGAAATGAAAAGACCATGTTTTGGCCTTACACCAGGTGTGATGCTGGAATTGCTTTACTGCTGATGAGGAAGGATAAGTTCAGTCTTTTTTTCCTGCCTACCAAGTGACCCACTGATTGAGGATGTGTGTATTTGTATGACGTGATTTACCTTTGATTGACAGTATTCTCTGTTTGTTTTTCTTCTGTGTCATATTCGATAACTATAGTTATTATTCCTTTTAGCTCTGAAATTATTTACATTTTAGAAGTAGATTCCAACCCTAAGCTCTGTGAGTGGGTCTTAGATATAAAGATCTTTGCTCTCTTAACACATAAAAATATCTAATAAAGATGATGTTATGCTTAAACCAGTCTTCTGCTCTCTACACATTCTATCTTCATATTAATCACAGTGTAAGATTTCTTTAAGACCCAGTCCTAATACTTTCTGTAGATGATTACTGTAATGCTACATTGCAATTATTAGAATTTCAGCCTGCTGGGTTAGCCAGAGATGCTCTCTGAAAGGTATGTTTTATGGGACCCTGTAGACATCTTACAAAAGACAGTAAGCAGACTGTTGGACTGTTAGTAGCATTGCTAAATAACAATTAACAAGGACAACCATGGGAGAAAAAATCTGTTTGAATAACATGAAGGATGCGTGAGAAACTGGAGCTGTTCTGACTTCCTCTATTAGTACCAGATTCTTTTCTTGTAAGAAAAAAAATAGAGTGTAACAGTAGACAAAAAATGGTGATGCCTGTGATGGCATGCACCAGTTGGACTATTCTGACACTACTTTGTGATTATGTCATTGTGAAATATTGTTGGGAGTTTCAAGTATATATATTTCAAAAACTTTTATAAATTTTCTGAAACAAAATAGGAGTAATTAGTTCTGTTGCTCTGATGAGGTATTTTCTTTTACTAGCAATCCATTTGGTGTCACTTTCTCTGTTTTTTTCAATGTATACCATTTTGAGTGGGAGAAGTGCACACAAAGTATATACAAAGAGGTGTATAATTTATTGTCTGAATTTCACATAAAATATGTTTTTCAAATATACAAAAATATATATTCATTAATGCTGAATGTTTAAAACTGATAAAGAAAGCAAATTGTTTAATTAAGAATCAGATAACATAGTTTAACAAAATGCTTTGTAAAAACTGCAGGAAATGGCAAGTAACCAAATTTCTGTAAATTTACACGTTTAGTCAAAATTCCTCTGAAATACCCTGTCTTGGGGTGACTTTATGATATATCCCATATTGCCTACTCTATACCAGGAAAAATGAATCTTGTGCCTTTCTGTGTCTTTAAAACTGAGCCTGAGAGCAGAGAGGGAAAAAAATAGTCAGAGCAAACTTTTTCAAAGCAGTCCTGAGTCTCAAGGACATGGGTCTGCTTTGTGGGTTTTTTTCGGCGGCTAGCCTGCAAGAGGGGAGGAAGCATTTTTTTCTTTTTCTAGCTTTTCCAGCCAGAAATCTCAGCCCTGTTTCTTCAGAAGGAGAGCTGACTTAAGCTCCTGTATTTTCCTGGGCTTTTGATTTCTTTTTCTTCTCTCCTGGACTTGTCAGGACATTGGAACATTGAAACCTGACTGGGAGGCCTTTTCCACTGGTCTGGCCTGGGGGGGCCCCCACATCAGCCTAGCCTGCAAAGGGAGAGAGGAAAACCAATGGAGGGACTCTGGGTCTTCCAGTGAGAGACTTCATTATTTATTGCTAGTATTATTATTATTTTCTTGTGTGTTTGTTAAATAGTTTTGTGGTTTTTTTCTTTCACTTTCCTTCAAATATTTCTTTTTCTCGAACCTGGTGGGAGAGGGTGACTGTGGCCTGGTTTTTATCAGAGAATATTTATCCCTCTGAATATATTTGTCCCAAACCAGGACACCTGTGAATTCTGAGAAATCTGGACTATGGGGAGAAATTCTGGCAATTTTGAACTTAATACAAGAGGCATTTTTGCTAGAAGGGCAGAAATATTTAATCACAGAATGCAAACCAAAGATAGGAAAAGGATGTGCAGCTGATCAGATTGCTAAAATTTTATATAAATTGAGATATATTTTGTTTCCACATCTTAGAGGATGTAGTCAATGAAGAAACATGCCAAAATTGTTGCCACTCTCCTGAATAGTTTCAGTTATGACTGTACATGTGTGGCTTGTTAAAGCATTTAAGTTTCCAGTTTTTCCTTTACTTTTCTATTGAGCACTCACAGATGATGCTTTGAAAAAACAGGTTAAGTAAACAATGTAAGGAACTATAGATTTGTAATTCATCAGGTATACATAGTGTCCATCCTTCCACTGAAAATAAATTTCCTGCTGCTGAGGATTTCAGCCTAGTTCTGATTTACTCACAGGTTAGGAAGCTTTGCCAAAACTTGATGAGGGCTGTGAGGCCAATGGATAAATATTTATTTGAATCCATTGCCAATTCCTTCCATGAAGGCTTGCTGACTGCACAATATGGGAAGAAGATTCTTTCACTGCAATGACATAGATACAAGTGTAATCATAACTGGCAAAAGCTGCTTTCTTTGGAAGATGAGGGCCGTCTGATTAAAATGACTTAAAGCAGAGGTCATAATCTCTCTGCCCATCCTCTGAAAGGGAAAGTGTGATCTAGAGGCCACTTACTATTTGTATAACTAAAAACCATTAAACAAAAATATCTATCTTTTTAAATTCTGAAGATTTAAAAGATTAATGACACTTGGTGGTGAATATGATGTACCCTTTGCCATTGTAATAATTCTCTATTGTTGGGTGGCTCTGTGTTGTTAATTGATAAGAAATCTAAAACAAGTTGTTGATTCCCAAGTAAAATATCCGTGTGTTCACTTGTGTTAAATGGTTGCAGCTTTATTGATGCTGATAAGTATATTTCATCACTTAAAGGACTGGTCTGGGGGAGCATGATCATATTTCAGTAGTGGTTAAATAATTTGCAGACCCAGAATTTTCCATGGTGGATCAGCTATTCAGAATATTGCTGCTTATCCCATATAGCATTTCGTATCTTTGATTTGGTTGAGACATATACCAAAACTAAAAAAAAAATTAAAAAAGCAATTAGACTCCTTTAGCAAAACACAACACCGTTCCCTCAAGCTGACTGCTCAAGCCGGCTGTTCCTCACAACACATTCAGTCATAGAATCTGTCTGTACTCAGACACTGTCTTTCACTAAAAGACTCTTTTATACCTTGCCATCTGTCATGTGCTGCCTGTTCCTATACTAAAAATAGCTCCCCCATCTTTGTCAGATTTGACAGTCTTTCCATTGAGATTGGCGATGGAGTAAGCTTCAACAACGTGTTCCTTTTCCCACTTCTTCCTTGGATTGATTGCGTCCCACTTTCATATGTAGTCCTAAGTGACTTTGGTGGGACTTCTAAAAGATGAAGATTGATACATGGAAAAGATTGTGCCTGAACCTTGTTAGTAGGTAACAGTGTAGAAGGGCTTTGCTTTAAACTTCCTACATTCTTTCAAACTTTCCATAGAGTTGCTCATCTTCAGTAGAAAAGTATATATGTTAATTGGGCACTGTTTGTATAAACGTTCAGAAATACATAGCAATTACGGTGGAGAGAGAGGCAAGAAATAACTGTTTGCAAAGCTAATAAATAGCTGGGGTGTACTGTATATGGACAAAATGCACTTTCCTGAGGATGAAAGAAATTACAGCATGGTCATATACACGTTTCACTTTGATCTATCCACTACAACACGAAAATGCTAAGCTGACAGCTCACACTTCTCTTTTCCCAACCAAATATGAATTTACAAATATTAATTATGTATTTGTTTGATAGAATAGTGAAAGGAAATATGTTATCACAAATTAGCATCTTTAGTGACTTTTGAAATATTTTTGACATGTTCCTTTGCCACTGTGATGCTAATTTTATGTTCAGTTGTCATCTCATTTCTCAGATCATCAGTGTTTGTGTTTGAGAGCTAAAATANCCCAAGTAAAATATCCGTGTGTTCACTTGTGTTAAATGGTTGCAGCTTTATTGATGCTGATAAGTATATTTCATCACTTAAAGGACTGGTCTGGGGGAGCATGATCATATTTCAGTAGTGGTTAAATAATTTGCAGACCCAGAATTTTCCATGGTGGATCAGCTATTCAGAATATTGCTGCTTATCCCATATAGCATTTCGTATCTTTGATTTGGTTGAGACATATACCAAAACTAAAAAAAAAATTAAAAAAGCAATTAGACTCCTTTAGCAAAACACAACACCGTTCCCTCAAGCTGACTGCTCAAGCCGGCTGTTCCTCACAACACATTCAGTCATAGAATCTGTCTGTACTCAGACACTGTCTTTCACTAAAAGACTCTTTTATACCTTGCCATCTGTCATGTGCTGCCTGTTCCTATACTAAAAATAGCTCCCCCATCTTTGTCAGATTTGACAGTCTTTCCATTGAGATTGGCGATGGAGTAAGCTTCAACAACGTGTTCCTTTTCCCACTTCTTCCTTGGATTGATTGCGTCCCACTTTCATATGTAGTCCTAAGTGACTTTGGTGGGACTTCTAAAAGATGAAGATTGATACATGGAAAAGATTGTGCCTGAACCTTGTTAGTAGGTAACAGTGTAGAAGGGCTTTGCTTTAAACTTCCTACATTCTTTCAAACTTTCCATAGAGTTGCTCATCTTCAGTAGAAAAGTATATATGTTAATTGGGCACTGTTTGTATAAACGTTCAGAAATACATAGCAATTACGGTGGAGAGAGAGGCAAGAAATAACTGTTTGCAAAGCTAATAAATAGCTGGGGTGTACTGTATATGGACAAAATGCACTTTCCTGAGGATGAAAGAAATTACAGCATGGTCATATACACGTTTCACTTTGATCTATCCACTACAACACGAAAATGCTAAGCTGACAGCTCACACTTCTCTTTTCCCAACCAAATATGAATTTACAAATATTAATTATGTATTTGTTTGATAGAATAGTGAAAGGAAATATGTTATCACAAATTAGCATCTTTAGTGACTTTTGAAATATTTTTGACATGTTCCTTTGCCACTGTGATGCTAATTTTATGTTCAGTTGTCATCTCATTTCTCAGATCATCAGTGTTTGTGTTTGAGAGCTAAAATAGCTAAGTCTCTCAGCAAGCATCAGTGACACACGGATGATCTCCCATTCCCTGTGCACCAGCTGCAACACATCTTCAGTGAATACTATAGACAGAAGAGACTTAGATGTGCCAAAAATGATGCCAGAGCATCTGTGTATAATCTGGATGCTCATGACCCCAATTCATTCCACTAGTAATATCTAGCGATAGCTCAATCATTCTTATCAACCAGACCTTTCAGGTGCCTTGGCCTCTTTTTTTTTTTTTTTTTGAATGAGGATTCAAAGAACTCCTGATAAAGCAGGGAAGTGTGCTCTGTGTCCATGGTAGTTATAGTACAGTAGGTACACTGTACATATCCAGACTGTCATGCATGCATGACTTTAAATGCATTGTAATAATTTATGCTAGCTGGGGAACTGGCTTGGTGTGGTATCAAAAATAAATTCTCCGGCGATTTGAAAATATGGGCCCAAGGCTTGCTGACTGGAGCCACTCACAATGATCTGAGAAATATCAAGCAAATATAGGAAGCCTGCAGGCTTTCCACAATAGTTTTGGAATGTTTTCAGAAATCTTGCTGAATAGATTTATGCACTGTGAGGACACTTGCTTGTACTTTCCATATGGGTGTGGTTGTTAGTATCATGCATGACCTTACTGTGCATTGCTTTAGCATATGCTAGTCAAAGAAGCCATCAGGAAATCCATTTTCTAAGATGGAGTCTTCTGTCAGAAAATTACTTTATATAAAATTATTGTTATTCCTTGTGATTGTGCAGTTTTCCGAGCTGAGAGAAATGCATTGAACATTGAGGAATGGGAAGGGGCATTATGGTTTCAAAGAAGAACAGTCGCCATTAGAAATCAAAATCTTTTTCTACTTGGGAAAAATGTTCTAGGTTTTTTTATGTGAATCTAGGAATTTGCATGTAATTTTGGAAGAAACTCATCTGTGTTCTGTTGGCTCCCTGTCTGGTGTAGGAGCACAGCAAGCATTCTGTGAACTACCATTTCCAAGTGTGGATGTTCTAGAAAATTGAGAGAGTGCTACAACGTGTATCTTTTATGTGTTAAATCAGCAGATTTTCAGATCTTTGAATTAAAGAATCTTCTTTCCCTTATCTTGCACAGTTTATCACCCCAAAAATTTCTATCAGGTCTTGATATCATAAATGTAACAGAAAGCAAGCTGTAGCTCGTAGATCTGGTACTTCAGCAGTTGTATTTTGATGTAACCTTGTAAGAACTCTGTGAAATCCTGCTCGTTGACAGTAACTGATGATTTTATGGTGGTAGTCACTGCAATATGTAGTTACATGTTTGTGTCATTTTACAGTCTTGTCAAGAAGGCATTTTTACTAGCATCACAAATTGTTCAGAGAAACCTGCCAGGCTCTCAGTGCATCTAAAATAATATTTAAAAATATTCACATTCATCACTTTGCATAAATTCAGGCATGGAATTCTTGACTTGTTTGTGATCAACTGTTAAGACTTTGTGTTGTCACAGAATCAAATGCTTAGTATACTTTTTTGACTGAAGAAGATATTTGGCAGTGAGAATAAACAGTAGCGATAAGACTAATATATCACCATAATCTGCACTTATTAACAAACGTAAAAAAGCTATAGAGCATGAGTGGTTTTTTAAAACAGAGACAGTACAATTTTCTCAATACCTTTTCTGATGCTATATAGGTTACTGTCCTTTTGTGGAAATCCTGTTGTTAGTGCTTATTTTTGTCTATATCACTGCCATTACTGTGAGGTGACCTCTTTGCTGTTTGGAACTACAGTCCAGTATTGTCCTGTGATAGGGACTCCTTAAGCAGAGAAGAGAGACCACCTCCTTCCAGCAGACTTCTGTATCGGCAGGCCATTACTCTTCAGAACCTCTATGATGGGAAGCTGTATAGTGTTGAGAAAAATTCTACAGCTGGACCATTTAATTGCAGACATTGTGGGCTTATGACAACTTTCTGGCACTTATAGGCAACCCTGTCTCATATCGATAAAGCTCCTAATATAGATTCAAATCTGTGAGGGACAAAAATGATGTGCAGTAATATTTCTCTGTGTTCTTCTGTGACTGTGCCTTTTGGTTGGCATCTCTCTGACTTGTGTTCAGTTACTTCTGGAAAAAGTCTCTTAACAAATAGTGGCTGAGGTCACTTGGTCTGTTCAGCCTGCAGAAGAGGAGACTGAGGGGAGACCTCATTGCAGTTACAACTTCCTTGTGAGGGGAAGAGGAGGGGCAGGCACTGATCTCTTCTCTGTGGTTTCCAGTGACAGGATCCAAAGGAAAGCCCTGAAGTTGTGTCAGGGAAGGTTTAGAAACACATTCTTCACCCAGAGGGTGGTCGGGTGCTGGAACAGGCTCCTCAGGGAAGTGGTCACAGAACCAAACCTGCCAGTTAAAGCATTTGGATGATACTCTCAGACACATGGTGTGACTCTTGGGGATAGTCCTGTGCAGGGCCAGGAGTTGGATGCAAAGACCCTTGTGGATCATCCCTTCCAAATCAGCATATTCTGTTATTCTGTGATTATAGGAACAAGTTAATATTTCACTAGACCTATCTCTTGTGCTCATGCTGAGTCTTTACTTAGTTTTTAAATGAGTTTCTGCTGGAGGATCTGTTTGGCTAACTCAAGAGAGAATGCTTTCCCTTGGAGAAGTGAATAAAAATTTACACTAAATTCCATTCACTGTTTTTGCTGTGGAAGCCTCTGAAAATCAAAGCTCTTTTTCTCACTTATTTTTATTTCTGAGCCTTATCTTTGGGTTATCCAAATTACAGACTATATGATCTTTGTCGTTTTCCACTATTGCAGACTACTAAGAATAATTTTATAGTTTAGAAGAGTATTTATTTGTTTTTTCTTTCTCTGCATGGTACAATTGTCTATTATATCTTTTTGTGTTCTGGAAAAGCATCTAAAGAAGTGCTATGAGGTATTTTAGTGATGTAAGTGACAGTTTTGGCCTTATGTCTCATTATCTGAAAGACAGCATCTCCAACAGCACAGACATATCTTATCCTGCCAAGGCCCAATGTAGAACATAATGTGTGAAAGAGACTCAAAATGAGGGGAACAGATCTCTTTCTTAAAATGCTGTGAATTCTATTCCTTTAGGGTAAATGACTGTATTTTATAACTCCAGTTCTAGGAATAATAAATAATTTTAAGCCACTGAAATGACAGGACAGTACATCTGTGTGAAAAGTGAATCATTTGGGAAATAAAAATGAGCAAGATCACTCTGAATTAAGTTCATGAGTCCACAATCTGAGTTACTGGTTTGCTATTCAGGTGGTAGAGTGAAGGAGCTTGCTTTGTGCTACTCATATGGCTAGAGATGCTAGAAAATGTGGTCTTACAGTTTGAAACTATTGGAATCCTGAAGCAGAGATGGTAGAAACTCTGGTATCCTGTTTTCACCTTCTGGTCTGTTAGCAATATCTTCCAGAGACAGAGACCTAGAATCTGAAGAGTCTAAGAGACATGCACATCTTGGTGACAAGGATATGAGGATCTCTGCGGTCAGCCCAGAGATTGGCAGTCCCAGCTTTAGATGGACTAGGAAGGCCTGCAAGCACGTGGCAATTGTGTTAATGTCTGAAAGCTGACCAGTAAAATTGATATTCTGTTAGGGCTAACAGTGATAAATATATACATATATATATATATGTTTGATTTAATAGAGGCAGATACTGGAAATTCTGAGGAAGATGTGGGATAGGGCTTTTAAATATATATATTAATTGGAATTGATTCAAATTGGTAGTTAAGTTTAAATTTAAACTTTTCATTTTGAATACTTTTTATTATTATCTGAATCATAACTAAAGAGAGGCCTGCTATGTCTTACAATGAGAGAGGTCACAAAGGGAGAGGAATTGCGGTTTATTGATTTGGGGTCCTAAGAAACATTCATAACTATTATCTGTAGTTAACAGATCCACAGAACTCATGCTGATTAATTTACTTATCTGAAAGACCTTTTTTTTAATACTCTAAATGATATCTAAAGCTCCCTGAAGGGTTCTATAGTTTATAGATTTTATAACTGAATGGGAAAATGAATGCATTATTTTCTTGCCTTTTTGTGATGCTGTTATGTTCTATTTTAATGCAGTTTATGCTTTTACCAGCATTTTAGCATTTCACTGTAGAAGGAAAAAAGTCTTTTATCATTCATATTGGAAAAAAAAGCGCATAAGCTTTAATCCACTCACTATCAGTAACTGCTGTTTGATCTTAAAGGATGGCATTCGTAAACTATAGAAAGGCAATGGCTAAAACATTCTTTAAGGTGTAAATGTTATAGTGCATCTCATATTTATCAAAGGGACCATCATTATGCAGAGCCATTACAGTGGATATTCATGGCACTGTATCAAGCAGTATCTCTGAATTTTCTATCAACTCTATGAGTCTGAATGAAGTACCTATATCTTTTCATTATATTCTGCATTACCTCCTATTTAAATCAACTCCCTGTGAAACACTGTTGCATAAATATGCACAGCTGCGGCAAAGGGATTAATGAAGACTGTATAAAGCCTGATTGAGTTATCATTAACCCGTTGCTCTTTTATAATTTATTTTGTAGCATTTTGTGTACCATCTTCTGTTTATAAGTTTGACTCATATCTAAGCAGTGTTGTAGTACTGTGGGTACTTTTTAGCCTCTTATTAGGAATGTAAAGATTAGTGTTTACTGCTTGTTCAAAAAGATTTTCTAGTGTTCCTTTTTCTACTGATTATTGGCATGAAGAGATTACAAAGCTGACCACACAGAAAAAGTACAGATTCCTCATAGGTTTAATGGTCAGGTTTTGTGATGCTGATTATCATTCACAAGAACTGAGTTAATGACTATAATTTACATACTGATATTGACATTGATAGTGGAGAGGGACTTTTTACAAAGGCATATAGTGGTAGGGCAAGAGGCAATTGCCTGAAAACTGAAGCGGGATAGTTTTAGATTAGTTATTAGGAAGAAGTTCTTTACTGTGAGGATGGTGAGGCACTGAAAGATGTTGCTCAGAAGTGTGGATGCCCCATCCCCAGAAGTGCTCAAGACCAGGCTGGATGAGGCTTTGATTAACCTGGTCTAGTGGGAGTTGTTCCTGCTTATGGCAGATTGGAACTGGAAAATCTCTAATGTCTCCCTTCCAACCCAAACCATTCTGTGATTCCATGACATTTTTCCAGAAACCTTATGCTCATGTAGGGGCCTGAGGAACTGTGTCAAAGGAAGGCAAATGAAGAAGGGAATACATGCTGTTTAAGGCAGTTCCTGTACTGAAATAGCCTTGCAATGCTCTAAGACCTCCAGAAACCTGGTCCAGTGAAGGAAGGTCAGAGGTAAGAGCTCTTCCTCCTCCACCTCAACTTGCGCCACAAACTTTGCCCAAGTGTTTAATTTCAAAGAAAACAAAGATCTCATTCTCAAATTCAGTTTATTAAACCATGCGTCTGATCTAATTGCCTAATTCCGTAGGAGCTCTTTCTGATATACATTTTCTGCATACAAAAAGAATAATATTAATTAAACCGAAATATATAACAAAGACTAAACTGTTAGATGTAAATCTATCTTTACACGGCACATAACACTGTGTACAAGTTGTATTTTTATGGTATAAAGATTTTCGTAATTCAGAACAAAAAGTTATCAATAACTGAGAGAAAATTGAGGAAACTTCCCTCAGTGAGTAGGTATTCTGTAATTGTCCAGGGTATGAATTCTTCTTATTCTGACCATAACTTAAAGCCAGCTAGCTGCTGTTATGCTGATCTGGCTCGCAGTATTAGATTTGGTCAGATTTATGAAATGCTAGTACATTGAATTTTTAAACTTTTTATTAGCTTTGAAGCTAGTAAATTAAAATTTTGAAGAAAATTTTAGATTTTTTTGGTCCTTCCATTTTGGACCATATTTTTGATTTGCTGCACTCAATTATGTTGTTTACATTTAAACAATGTTATTAAAATACTGGAGATTTTCTAAATTAAAATTCTAATTTTTAAATCTTAATTTTCCTCAAATATGTTTGTTTTCACTATGTGGTAGGACTGCATTGTTATGAAGGTTTATGAACCTAACTAAAATGCGAAGATTTGAAGCTCAGAAGGTCATAGTGACAATAGCTAAAATATATTTAAGCACACTTGAAACATTTGACAAATGAGGATTTTTACAGAGTTGTAAAGAGTTTCTGCTACAGGACTGCAGTTGTAGTCAGCTGTTCCAAGTGTTACCAGTTATTACTTTTAGTGTCTACATATTGTTTTCAAAAGAAGGGAGGGAGGGAGGGAGGAAGGAAGGAAGGAAGGAAGGAAGGAAGGAAGGAAGGAAGGAAGGAAGGAAGGAAGGAAATCCCCATTATTTGGAAAAAGGCATCCTAAATAGTTTCAAAGAATGATAAATTTACTCTCCAAAGTAACTGTAATACTCTGTACGTACTTTCAATGAAATGGGTTGAAAACAAGTGTGCTGTAAAATTACGTATGACCACTGCACTTATTCGTAATTATTGATATTATGTTTGGAGAAAGACAGTGACCTCACTTCTCCTGTCTACTCTTTCTGAATGTCCAACTAATTTGCACTGAGTTTTCCTAGCTCAAAAGATTATGATTATGGCACACAAGACCTGGAAAACTAAATATTTGCTCAGTATAGTGTAGATCAGGCTTATTTTATGCAAGGAGTCAAATGAAGCATTTGTGAATGTTCATCTATAAAACAAGCATCGCTCTTCTCCTATGTAGCATCCTTGAAGAACAGGCCTTTGCTGTCAGCTCAGAACATTGCTTGTGTTTTGGAGAAGGTAGTTCGACTACTGAATATTAAACTGGGAGGGGAGGGGAGGGGAGAGCGGAAGATTTGTTTTATCACTGTGTATCTAAACTATTGGGTTTTCTATTACTTTTGATCGTACTGTTTAATTTTTCTGTCGTTATCTAAATTATACATGTAAAGAGAGCAAACTCCTCTTTAGCTGCAGGTGGTGTTTAGCTCTTGCAAGCCTGCTGCCTAAAGCCTGAGGTGAATCGCAGGCTGGATGTGTTACGACCTGTCTCCCTTGCCTCAGAGGCGTCGTCGAAGGCACCCCAAGGAACAAAGTATTTCTCCCCCGCGCCCCAGCCTAGGAGCGCTTTTTGGAGCCGAGGCTTCTTGCTGAATAGGCTGAGAACAGCGCACAGCCTCGCAGGGCCGGGCACGATCAGCCGCGCAGTGGCTGGACTGCAGCGTGTGTGTACACGTGTCTGGGCACACACGGGCACAAGCGCGCTCGGCGCAGCGAGGGAGGGAAAGCGGGAAATGTGCTGCTGTAGGAGGAGATAACTGCAGCCGTCTCCAGAACAAGGGAAGGCGCGGAGCTCTCGGCAGCTCAGGGCTGTGGGGAGGCCCGGCTAATGAAACGTGACAGGTATGGGAGGAACGAAATCACAGCACTCCCCAGCAAACCATTTAGAATGGTAATACAGTCAGCCCTCATCTCAGCGCTGACACTCCTCAGCATTCGCCCGTGTCGCTCATTCTGCACGGGTTGTCAGGTGGATACCAAAACAAGCACAGCAGGCAAATAAATATGCGAATCTGAGCAAATATTCTCTCTCCTGCAGGAACTTGTAGACAAGAATGACTGACAGGTGCTCACTGCTACTGATGATTGTGTTTTTATTCTGTGACTACACTCTGTGTGTTATTTCTTTTCATGCCCTGCATTTCAGATTACTTATATATGTCTCTGCTAAGCTCCCCAAGTCACGTTGGTGTGTAAGAATATAATTTTAACTCACTGTGTTACGTCAGATTGCTCTCTGAATAATTTCTTTGAAGCAAGTTCAGGGATAAGCCTTTGTGATTTAATGATGAAAGTGTATGGCTAGAATTTAATAGATCAGCTATTAATAGATAAAGGAGGCTGAGGTACTGCTTTCATAATTTTTCTGCTTAAATTGACTGTATCGGATAAAATGGAAAAACAATAACATAAGGGGTTTTTTGCATTTCAAAATCTTATGGTCATGTAGCTTTTATTAATATAAATAATGCCTCATGGACTGACCACAATCTGTTGCACAGACACTATTTTCTCTGAAGTAAGGCGTGATATATTTTTCTTTTGAAAGCATAAAAATTAAAGGTTTGATGGTGAGAGAGACACCTTGTTTTTCTAGGTCTGGAGTCACAGTTGTGTGTGTCAGCATTCCACATATTACATAGATTACTTTCATCTTATTGTGCTTTACTGATTTTGTTAGCATTTGGATCAGGTTCATTACTATTTTAGTTCTTATTTAGAAATTGAAAATACTAGTGGTTGTCTACAAAATAAGGTATATGGGAGGAAAATTAGTTCTTGTTAATAATGCTCTTTGAGATTATTGCCCTGAACAATTCAATGCTATATTTTAAAATATTCTTGTTGGCTCTGATTTCAGCTGCTTGTACAACTCCTTCTCTGCATGTGACCTGTCCCTGTTTACCTTAGCCTTCTTTATATTATCTTTAACTTTACTTACCCTTAATTCTTCAATGTTCATGGCTCACTTCTCCTTCCCATGTCTCTCAGACTGTCTGTATTGAAGCAAATGAAAGAAAAATGGTATATGGTGTTTAGAGTTCAGAGCACAAGCCTTATGACGAGTGACTGAGGTTGTTTAGCCTGGAGAAAAGGAGGCTGAGGGGAGACCCTGTCACTCTCTACAACAACCTGAAATAAGGTTGTAGTGAGGTGGTTGTTGATCTCTTTTCCCAGGTAAAAAGCAATAAAGTAAGAGGAAATGGCCTCAAATTGGGCAAGGGGAGGTTTAGATTGCATATTAGGAAAAATTTCTTCACCAAAAGGGTTGTAAAGCATTGGAAAAGGTTGCCCAGGGAAGTGGTGGAGTCAACATCTTTGGACGGAATTAGAAGACATAGAGATGTGGCACTTAGAGCCATAGTTTGGGGTGGGCTTGAGAGTGCTGGGTTAATGGTTGGACTTGGTGACTGTAACCTAAATGATTCTGTGACATATACTTGGCATTTTTTGAGGCAAGATCCTACCTATAGTTATTGATACATAGACATTAATTGTGTTAGTATACAGGAGGCACATTCAGTTTTAGTGTCTGAATGTGTGTGCTTGTGGTGTCTTCTTGCAGTGAATAGAAGTTGGGCAGTCTTTGCCCAAATTTGGACAGTCTTTGCACAAATATCTAAATGTATTGCTATATCAAATTACGCTCACAAGTCTTAGTGCTAGATTCATTACATCTTGTAATCAGAGGAAATTTCTCCAATTCTGTGATACTTCCTACTGTATTTCATGAAATATTTTGGTTAGTGCGTGGAAATGATGCTTGAGAGTTAGATGGTAGTGCTAATAATTTGTGAAGTACTTTTTTGCATCTTTGAATATGTCTCAGGTAAGAATACTTGTTTTATTTGATTCCAGTTAAAAGAAAAGAAATTCAAAACCTATCTTCTCACTCCTATATCTTTCATTCCTCCCAGAGAACTTTTAATTGGAGGAAAACAGAGTTATTCTATTTTTTCTTTTTTTTTTGAAAGAAGCAGTAAGAGAATCATACCATTTCAAGCTGATATGATTTGGTATGAATTAGCTTTTTAACTATTTTATATTTACACAGTTTATACAACAGTTTTTCAGCTCATATTTGGAGGAAGGAAATGAGTAAATGATATTAAGATAATTTTATGTTTGAAGCACTACCCCTCCATTCAAAAAGCAAGTGTCTCCTTTTTGTGGAAATGACATTCTTGTGAATGAAAATTAAATATTTTTCAAAAAATCATCCTGTAAGACATTCTCTATGCAGCATGCATTTACCCTGATTGCAGGAACTTAATGGCAAAGAGGAAAGAACATTAGAGCTGTTTTGTTAATTGTGATATTGATAGGGATTTCCAGCCTCACTTTCTCATTCTTCACAAGCTGTTCAAATTTCTATTCTGATGGCTGTTTAATTTGCATTGGTTGTTAATTGCTATGTTTTGAATCACTCTGAGTATTTTTAAAAAATTCTTGTACTCATCTCTGAGTCATTTCATTATCTCTTATAGGTCTTGGACATTTCCTCTCCTGTGGTTTGATGTGCAAAGAAAGAGCAGACTTCCTAAGTCTGACAGATATTTTACATACCGTGCAAGCTCTTTAGTCGGTTCATTGAGATAAATACAACACTTGCAGATTGATGAAACATTTCGCTATGATGTCACTTAGCTAAACAGTTAAGGGAGTTTGGGATCTTGCAGATTTTGCATCTTTAAAGTTGTTACTTAAAGTACAAATATAATTTCTTGTTCTTTCCAGCTCTTTTCAGTTACTTTATCAATTTGTCTATTGTTATAGACAGTTTAGCAATAGGCTGCATGTTGTACACACAGTGTAATTTTTTTCTGTAATGAAAATCACCAAATAATCATCACAGATCATTTGCCTTTTAATGTTTTTACAGCCACCCTATTCCAAAGTCACACTGTTTTCATCTAAAGAAACACTTAATGCTACTGCATGACTCCTCAGCTGTGGAGTTCTAGTATAGCTTTTTGATGCACTATTTATTTATCCACTGTTAATTTTTTTGTCATTAGAGGCTGTACACTTATGGCACTTATTCCCTACAGCTCTCCTGGTTCCAGGGCATCACATAAGTGGAGGCAGTGTAATTGGGCAATGCTTATCTTGGATTATGGGTGCAGCTCTAATTTACCATAGAAATAATTTCTTAATCCTTCTGCCTGTGTCCTTCACCACTCATCCCAGTCTTCCTGAACTCTGTGCATCTTTCCTCCCACTCTCCCTACCTACTCATCCCATGTCTCCCAAGCAAACACTGCACTTGTGCCCCTATATCCCATTTTCCTCTGTTTCTCAACTGCATATTCTGCTTCTCCATCCCACTTCCAAACTTCAACATTTTAAGAAGATAAGTGTCATTTAGGAGTAATGAGTGATAAACCTGGTGCTCTCTCCTATTTTCTCATTCTCTCCTGTTTTTACCCAGGTAACAGGGTGGGACAGCTTTCATTTTAGACTCTTTGTTTTGACAGGGACCAGATTTTTTAATGTATGCATTTCTGAAAGCACAAGTTCTCAGAGGCAAGGCTTTAGCAGAATGTCTTTCTTTCCAAAGATGGAGGTTAGTAAGATTAGAGCCATTTCTTGGCACTTGTAGAAGTTCATTCCTTAGCCTCAGGCTGGCTCAAAATAAGTCATGCCCAGATAGGCTTTACTCCTGGAGTCAAGACATGCCATTGTGCTTCAGGAATGAAGCTGTCAGCCATAGTCCTTAAACTTTAGACAAATATGTCAAGAGATACCTTTTAGTTACCATTTCTTTCAAAGGAGAGTAAAATGAAATCAGTGTTAAGAAGTCTAGGCCCTTGAAGCACATCATCAGCTGGGATGATGCCAGAGGTTAAAAAGTCATTAAGATCCCAAGGTAGTTCTCATTGCCAGCCTGACTTTTGACTTCAATATGGGTTGAAAGAGTTCCTTTAAACATGAAGCAGCTCTGCAGCTCATGGATAAGTTTTATGGCAAGCAGAAAAGATTACTATAATATTTTAAAAGAAGTGTTTTCTATCTAGCCTCCAAAGTTGTAATTAACCTGTGTGGGACCAGAGCTATGTATTATGAAAGAGTGAAAAGTATCTGTGCTGTCTGTAGAAGAGGCAATTCATGTATTTTATAGTGTAGCATTTTAAAGTATAGACTTTTAAGACTTTTTTATTTTAAATGACAGTGGCATGATCTGTAACTGCAATATACTACTGTAAACCATCTTTACCATACTATGTATTACCTCTGTGGCTGTATGTTTCTCAGTGGAACCTGAAAAAAAATTCAGACAAATTTAATTTCTTGTTGTTTTGCACTTCTTCACCACAATAATATGCTTAGTTAACAGGTTAACAAGTATGCCCTGCTCGCTTTCTTTTTATTGAAAAAATTTAACAGGTCATAGAAACTGTCTAAACCTCACTGTACTCTTCAAATCTTGCAGTAATAATAATATTCCTTTTCATTTTTTTCTCTATTACTCTCCTACTTTACTGTCACACTCAGCCTTTTTTATAACTCCTGACAGGATGCTGCCTTCAATCCAGTCCCTCCAGCAGTTATATTATGTGCGTTTGATTTTACATTATGCATATAATGGTGCATTAAAAAAGAATCTTGGCAGGAATGAATCATCCTAACTTCACCAGTGCTGAATATCCAAACAAAAATATGTATAAAAGTTGAAATTACTTCCCACTATTTACAGATGAAAATGTTGAAATTACAGGACTCCTAGCGTATATGGTATCAAAAGAAGATACAAAAGGCAGGTAGGTGCAGGTAGGTGTAACTCTAATGTGGAAAACTAATGTAGAGGTTTTTCCCCTCTGGTTTATTAAAAATATTCCTTTGAAAATGTATTTTGTATACCATTTTAAACATGAGAAAGTTATAAAGTATAATCCATACTTCTGGAGAATTCTAAAGAATAACGAAATACTTTAGATCCTCTTAAGTGGATGAAGTACTCCTGTTGATTAGATGCTCAGTCTTAATAGAAATCAAGATACAATCTAACATGCAAGAAGCATGGATTGCACTTTTTTAATCTGATTATTTATCCTTCTGTTTTTGAAATTAGCTTTCTGGAATCCCAAATGATGTTCATAAATTCTGCATAAATGTAATGCCAAAATATATATTCCTTCATCTCTTAAATGTCTCGGGAGCGTGAGACTGCTACTAGAGCTAGACATGTAACTCTATATGACATAGGATGGGGTTTTTCTAAAATGAATAAACATTCCAAAAAAAGGGTTTTTCTCTGGTTTCTACTTATTCGTGTTTATGCAGATAAACATTTTGGTTTTGTATCACTGCTGATATCTAAGAACAGTCTAAATTTATGTGACCTGTCTAATGATTTTTTTTTTTTTTTTTTTTTTTTTTATTTT
>WEIV01003932.1:24064-65555 GCA_013390005.1 Calyptomena viridis
TTTAAATTTTAAAAGCTTCCATTTTGTTTAAAGGTTAGAAGATTCTGTTTACATGTTTCAGTCGTTTAGTCAGGCTTGAAAATCCATATGGCTTAAAGGGCCACTTGTACACCATTATCAAAAAGCATTAAATATCAAGACTGAGCAGTAGACACAGAAAGCATAACTAACTCTTTGATTAAACTAAAAATTGAATATTTGCATATAATGGATACATTCAGAGTTATCATAGCAGCCTTCCATTACTTAAAGGGGACCTACAAGAGAGCCAGTGAAGGACATTTTACAAGGATGTGGAATGATAGGACAAAGTGGAATGGCTGTAAACTGACAGAAGGTATGTTTGGGTTAGGTATGAGGAAGAAACTGTTTATTGTGAGGGTGGTGAGGCACTGGAACAGGTTGCCCAGAGGAGTTGTGAATCCCTTATCCCTGGAAATGTTAAAGAACAGGTTGGATGGAGCTCTGAGTAACCTGATCTAGTGAAGGTGTCCCTGCTCATGGCAGGGGGAGTTGGAACAAGGCGATCTTTAAGGTCCCTTCCAACCCAAGCTATTCTATGATTCTATGGTCATAAATATCAAAGAAAAAAATGGATGATTTTTTTTTGCATAATTGTTTCCTTAGTCTCCATGATTACTTTGCACACCACCTCAAAATCTTTATTCACTGAAAACAAACTCTAAATTATAAGCTTACCCTTTGAATTTTGCATGGATACCAAATTTAAAAATAATTTTCTGATACTACAGTGTAATAACAGCTTTCTTGCTGTTCATGAGCTTTCTAGACAACATTTTTCTCTTTCAGTAAATCTAAATGTCACTGATGTGTCATAGGCCACATAACCTTAACTCCAAGGGCCAAAAGTCTAGCTTTAAGCTCCAGTGCACGAGTCTCCGTGGTTCATCCTTCAACAGTTCTGCTTTGCTAAACATCCAGTCATGCCAGGAGTTGCTTTCTTTTGATGTACATAGGAGTCTTACCAGGGAAAACAAAGAATGTGAGGTGATTGTCAGGGAGGAGGAAGGTGCATATGCTGGTCTCCCTTTGCTCAAGGAACCAGGAAGATGAGAAGAACAATGAGGTCCCTGTCAACACCAAAATTATGTTTCAGCATATCAGGCATAACAGCTCTTTTTGGACAGTTCTTCTGACTTTCTGTCTGTGCTTTGCCCCTGGGGTGCTATTGACCTCCTTTTTCTCCAGCCTTTTGTCCTAACAAAGGGAGAAACTACTGCAGTAAGTTTTTTTTCCGAACCTCCAAATATCTTGCATGGCCCTAAATTGATCTAAAGATTAGAAAATTCAGCCTTCTTTATCTCAAACTTAGGGTCCTTGAGTATCTCTTTTATTACATACACATGAATACAGTAGGGGGACTAATGAATTTGAAATGGAAAGAGAAGGATTAATTTTCAGAGTACATTGTTTTATTTTGCAAAATGACAAATTCATTATGAACCGATATTAGTAGATTCAGAGTTCAAACCTGTGCATGCCTTAAAATATATATTTAATTTTTATGGTGGTGGCTGTTATAAAAAATGAGGCATGACAAAACCCACACAATGGAAAGGCTGATGGCACGTCATGCACTGGGCATGATCAGATGAAAAAAATGACTGATGCTATCTCAGAACTGTCAGCTGTTGTCTTTCAGGATTTTAATCTTCCAAAATAAGGTAGAAGTACTGGAATATCATGAGGAGGGAAGTATAGGAGTAAAAGGGAGAGCCAAGGTCAGCAATTTTAGATCAAATCACTCATCTTCAAAATCTAAAAATAATCAGACTATTTAAAAGCACATGGAAGATTGCAAAGAAATCAGCACCAGGCAACTTGGATTTGTCAAAAAACAGTTAATTTCGTCTTGACAGGTTAACAAGTCTTGTAAGTTGCAAAGCCACAGAAGTTGTTCATCTTGAATGTAATAAAAAATATCTGTCTTTTTTGACATCTTCGTAAATAAGCTAGGGAAACATATGGGAACTATTAGAAGGTAAAGGTAAAACTCATTGTTGACTTTACTCAAAGGAAGCAGTGATTTACTGTAAAAAATAGTATATCCAGTGCATTCTGGGAGGGTCTAGGACCATAAGAAAGTTCTTAGAACCATAAGAAAGACATAAATAATAGAATAAAGAATATGCTTGCTAAAGGTGTAAACACATTAGAGGAAAGGACTTGAATTTGAAATATGCTTGAAAAATTGTAGGAAAAATATTGTTGACACTGCTTTAATGTGATATGGATAAGTGCAATCTCCCATTTAAGCAATGGTAATTGACTACAAGAGTTCTTTTTGGAGAACAGGTGGCAAGTTTTACACGAAAAGGACATGAAGTTTTTAGCTAGTCTGATTGTAAGTCAACAGTGTGATGCTGCTGCAATAAGCAACGGACAATGCCAAAGGAATGTCTGTGACATAAAAGTTGGTTTCTTCTCTACCCAGCTGGATGAGATATCAGTAAGAGAGAGCCAGTTTGAGGCAACACATCATGGAGTGTGTAAGGGAGAGCAGAGAGAATAACCAGTGGTCAGATTGTTTGCAGAAAAAGCTGGAGTGGCTTAACCAAGGGGAAAAAAAAGAGAGTGAGGAAGCACAAGGGAAGAGTTTTGAGCATGCAAAAGACAAGGAGAAACAAAATGAACATGATGGCCTCTTGAGGGCCCTGCTAGCTCTATTTGTGACGATTCTGGACAAGCATCTCTGCAGGAGATCTTTGCTCTTTGCAGTGTTTGAGTACAAATCGAATTCCATGGTTTTGGCTTTAATAGCATGTGCATATGCTCACCTGTATGCTTTCTGGGTTACTCTTTAAAGGTTTGGAGTTTAATTCTTGGGTTAAGGACCAGTTTGCAAAATGCTGCTAGTTTCATAAAAGAGAAAGTGTAATTTCCAACTGATCCCATATCTAATTTATGCTAAAGCAGTTTGATGGCTTCAGTAAATTAAGCTGTTTGCATGTAACCTAGATGTTAGAGATTGGTGGATATTAAGGGGTTAAGGTTGTGTATTAATTATCTAGAAAGTACATTATCTATGATGAGAAAGTTGGTAATAGATAGCTTCTAATTGTTAGGATTAGGGAAGACCACGAAGAATTTCAAGGAGGATAGAGACAGCAAAATGAACAAGTGGAAGATGTATATTTTTGCTGCATTGTAAAAATAGTGATAGGAATTAGAAACTCTTGTAGGCTCAAGATTAAATGTAACAACTCAAGAAAAAATTATAAGAGTCAGTATGGATGAAGGATCATAAGTTTTATTCCTTTGAATTACAATGAGAAGGAAAGCTAGATATCATGGTGTTCAAGTAATGTGATAATATGGTATTACAGCCTCACGTGAATTGCTAGTGCATTAATCTCAAACAGATATTACTCTTCGAGTGAAATTATGTATGTGCACAAGGGCATCATAGATTGGCAATGAAATCCTGAAGGGGCTGGTTGAGACGCTGTTTTGTTTTGGAGCCAAGCTTTGATGGGAGGAGAGAGAAAACAGAACACCATAGACTGAGTGAAAGAATATATAGCTTATAGATGTATAGTAAGAGCTCCATTTTCCCCAATCTGAGAGCAAGGAGAATGGCTGCACACTTGAAAGTTGAAAAGGAGCTTTTATAATGTGTTAGTTTACCTGTGGAGTTGATTGCCATCTGCAGGGGTCACATCCTGATCATGGAGCATGCTGATCAGAGAGAGTCAGCATACCTGATGAGACATGCCCTGAGGAATTTCTGTACATTAGTTTGTGGTCTTTATTTGGCACACGTCACCACACTGCATATGCATGAACACCCCAGTTTGCTGGATGAGTATGTAAAGCTCCAACCTCAAGTCAGTCCTTCTTCCTGCCTTCTTTTCTCTCCCACTTCTTTTTACCCTTCTGCCATCTGTCTTTTAAATTATTTTTTACCTATGCTTAAAATCTCATGTTACCAATTGTACTGGGTCTATCCGAGCCTCAGCAGCTTTAGCAGTGCTAGGAGATAACACTCCACTGCTGTGAGGCAGAGGGGACACAAGCAGATCAGGTGACCCAGACTGACCAAAGGGATATTCCAGACCATATGACATCAGCTCAGATATAAAAGAACAGCAGGGGTGGGGGCACGGGGTTGTCTCCGATGGCTGCCTGCTGAAGGGACAACCAACGTGTAGGGCCCTGCTTCTCAGGACGCCACCTGACCTCGTGGAATGGGAAGTAGAGATTAGATTTGCCTTCTCTTTGCTTCTTGCGCACGCAAATCTTTCTTTGCTTGTATTAAACTGCCTGATCTTAACACCC
The DNA here is from genome assembly GCA_013390005.1 of Calyptomena viridis. NCBI lineage: Eukaryota > Metazoa > Chordata > Aves > Passeriformes > Eurylaimidae > Calyptomena > Calyptomena viridis. Next base: position 28,364 of record WEIV01003932.1, read on the forward strand.
ACGAGTTTGTCATCTTATTGGTAAAGGGAAGGGGCGAGAGACTGTCCGGGTACTTAGCACCCAGTCAGGGTCAACCTGTCACACCAATTAATTACTTCTTTTTACTGCTTTACTTATTTATTTATGCATTTCAGTTATTTAAAAAGGGTTTAATTCTCTTGCTAGCCTACGATGCTAATGTAAATCTTATTATTGTGTCTGTAGACCACAACAAAGAGCAGCTAACACTGCAACCCTCTTATTCACTGCTGCTCTGATCACGTCAAAGTGCTCTTGCACATTGCTTTTGCAATACCTATATTTTTGTGAAAATCTGGGATGCAAACACTTAGCCCTCTAGCTTATGTACAACTACAATTTCCTCCTCTGTGTATCATGTCTGACTGAATATATTTTCTTAGGGTTTTTACATTGAATGTCTGTATAGTTCAAAAAATGCCATATTGCATCATTTTCTTCAACTTTTGTTGTAATGCTTTTATTCCATACTCTTGGAAAGACCTGGATCATCAATAGTCAGACTCCAGGAAGTCAGGGCAAAAGTCGTAAAATCTAGTTGGCCAAGAAGGATCCTTGTGAGTCAAAGCCAGTGTGCCTTTCAACTTTTGTAGTAAATGCTTTATAGTGCATAATTTTCTGTCTAGCTCGATGATAGTTGCTGTTTAGGCTGTTCAGTGTAATACCTTGGTTGAAAAACATTAATTCTGATTGCAGAGTCTCTGACTCAGCAGTTTGTTCATGTATTTAAATGACAGATCTACTGCACTGCACTTAATTCAACAGTGCTGAGTGAGTTGGCATAGCATTATGTCATGGTGGAGACAAATGGCAAGAGCTGACACCAAAATGTGGCTTGTTTTCGCCCCTTGTGTTACAGAGAACTGTGAACTGCGGTTTGCCATCATTACTGTAACTTTAAGTGCCTGACTTAAATTGCCTAATTGTCTGGTTCTTGGCTTGTGTTCACCTGCCATGAAGATTTCTGTTGGAAAGTGGCATTTTAGTCAAACAGTAAGTAGCAGTTGATCAGAGTGAAGAGGGAATGAGGAAACTAAAACATAGTGTTGTCTTAGCTGTTAAATATTTCCTTCAGCAACTTAATGCTGCTTCTTGTTCCACGATAGGTATACAGAGCTAGGTAAGTTTTCATGGTTTTGGCTGAAGTAAAAAATATGAATCCAATTTATTCTGTTACCAGTCTTAGATGGATATTCCAGACAGCAATTGTGGAAATATCTAGCCACTAAAATATCACATTTTAAATATACTATAATATTTGTGTATCAGAGACTCGGACAAATCAAGTACATAAAAGACCAGAAGATCATTTTCTTCCTTCTGCTAAAATTCTTTTGGTCCTCATAGTCCTTATTATAATATATGCAAAACATGTAGTCTAGTGCACTTCTAATGATTCCACTCTTGGATTTCTACTGCCTTCCTTTTGTGGATGTTAGTAATTTTTTCTTATATTTTTTATTTTTAAGTGGCCATTCATTAACATAGAAGCCATTAAAGCAAAAAAAGGTATTTTACAGTGCATGCTTCACCTATCTTAATCCTCTGTTAGCATTTCACTGAAAAATGTGATTATTTTACGTACCAATAATTTAAGTTGTGTACTAGCATGAGTCCCAAAAAACCCTCAAATCTGAGGACCTCTGCCATTTTACCAAAGCTTAAGAATTTTGAGTAGGCTCTGTTTAAGGACTTGTAGTATGAGTGTTGTGGCTGTATGCATGAAAAGTCATGTTTCCCTAAAGCAACTGAGTAAATGTTTGTGTGAGTAATTGGATTTGCTGTTGTTTAGTTTGCACGTGCTTTTGGGTATCATAGGAGAGTTAATCATGCTGGAAATCTTACATGATGTGATGGTCTTGAGCTCTCATGAGACAGTCTAACACAAACTTTCATGAGGTTGAGTGACAGGCTTCTAAACATGTTTTATTTTCCAGCTTGGTTTTTAGTGTTTTACTGAAATATTTTCTAGAACTTTTAAAAACATTTCAAACAAAAAATAAAAACTAAAGTTTATTAAAAAAAAAGATGTGCAGACTTGGTTTGACAGTTGGACTGAAGTTAGTGCTGGATCTCATTTTATCTGAAGCATTTTGACCATCCATAAATCATAACTAAGTTTTACTGATATTTTTCTTCTGAACTATAGTTCAGAATATAATACAATACATTCCCACACATCTTCTCCATCTGTTGCCAACATGATTATATATAAAGTCTCAGCATTAAATTTTGAATTCTTTGATTTTGTTAAAGAGACTGACAGAGTTACAAAGGAAAGTTTGTGGGAATGCAATTGCTCTTCCTTTTAGAAAAGTAATTTGAAAATAGAAGTTACTTTATTTTCTGTGTTTGTCTATTAATAGGTCTCCTGTGTCTAGTTACCTTGGAAACATCATATTCTAAAGAGTAAGAATATATGGAACATTTTCTTGCACCCATTGATAATGTCTGGAAAAATGGTGCTGCTGATAACAGTAGAGAAACATTCAGTTTAGCTGAACCAGAAGCCTGACCTCCGAGATAAAGTTTGGAAAAGAGAGAGAAATCTTGGTATGGAATGTCTGGAGTTGAAAAAATGTAATGTTTACCAGCCTTTGCTTTATAAGACTGTGGGGTGGCTTAGTGGAAAGGATTGTTTTCATGTATCATGGCTTTATCAAGTGTATTACCTAAATTAGAGCGCAATTTGAATATAGTTTGTGTGTTAGAATATAATTACGTATTTAAGTTGCAAAGAAATATGATGCAATATTCAGGTCTAAACTCAGTACCTATTTGTTATTTACAGATGTCATGATTATAACAAAGCTGGAGTAAACACTGCAAATTCAGCCTTTCTGAATTACTAAAATCATGGAAGCATTATTGCTATTAAACTTTAAATTCCTTTAAATTCCTGAGAGGTGACGTTGACACTTGGCTTGTTTTGCATGAACCCTGATGGTGGAGAGTGTTATTGTGCTCAGGTGAAGCTGTTGGAGGGCTTCCTGGAAGTCTTCCTTGAGTCCGCAGGATGGGATTTTCTTAAACTCTCAAAAGGCACTTGAATCCACATTGTACTTCGTATCTACACAGGATCTCTTGAAAATCATAGTCCTCATTCAACATTTTAACATTTTGAAATCTGTCTGTATGGTTATGAGAGTTACATATGGGTTGTTTCTGTTGAAATGAGGATTCTCCAGATCGGTCTGGCTTGAAGGCAAGATTGCATGATCTGCTGCTACCCTAGTAGTGACTGGAAGAGACTTTGTAAGCAGCAGGTAATTCTACCACAGGTGAGGTTGTTGAATGTTGTTTATTCACTTACCTCCACTTCAAGAGGTAATACAATAGCTATTTTCAGTTTCATTTACTGAGATATTTTTTTTTATGTTATATCACATAGTGTTTTCACTTTGTTAAAAGGAGGAATAGGTAAACTTTGCTATCTACAGTCATCTGACTGTAAAGGCTTATGCCTTGTTATGGACAGTTAGTTAAAGCTACTACCAAAACAACCAGTTTTGCAGGAGATGATCTAGTTTTCTATGTTTGTAAATCTCAACACATGAAACCTTCAACAGCTCTCATATACAGATGCACAAAAAGAGATATGCTATCTAGAATTGTAACATCTTTGGGTAAAAATCAATGGATCAATCTGGATTCTCAGGTGAAATCAACCTCAACTCATGATAATAAGACATGATACCAGTGACAGGTATTATATAACAAGAAAGCAAATACATGCCAATGGCATTTTATATTAAATTGATCTATAACTGCCTCTTCTATTTCTTTTCAAACTTGTTTCTTCAAATGCTTTTTTTTTCTCTCAGAAAACATCAGAATTCTGAAGGAGAAAGATGTTCTCAGAGTTTCTGTGTATCAAGTCTTTTTTCTTTTGTACTAACTCATTTTAGACTAGCTTTTCTTTGAATTTATAGCTGATAAATTGTGAAGTATTGAAAACACCTAAGAACAGGACGGCTTCAGCTCTGGTTTGTGGATGGGAACAGGTGTTCAACAGGTACTTAATCAAACTTTTGCTCAGGATACAAAGGATCTGTAACAGAAAGTGACAAAGTAACAGTACAAGGGGAAAAAGCATAGAAGAGAAAGAAACCTATTCAAAATTGCACTACAGAAAATACTGTGGAGGTCGAACTGATAGTACTTTTAAAGAGATAACTAGGGTTTTAATCTATTGTTGAGAAGGGGAAGAGTAGCATTAGACAACATGGTATTATTTGCTGGTTTTTTTTTCTTCTTAGACTCTTTATACTGATTCCTTTCTCAAGGGAAGACACTTGCCTCTCAAATACCTAGTGTGAGTCAGCTAGATCTGATTCATTCTGTGGTGCTGGAGCCTTGTTTTGATCGTGTCTTGTTGTTTGTATTGTCCAAGTTAGCAAATTCTGTAACCTTTAGGGAGGTGACATACCACTAGACATTAAAGATTATGGTCACAGCAGTGACCATATGCAGAGGTAAGTGCCTGAAGACTGCTCCTAAAACATTACCTCATACTCAAAGAAAAGGAAGCCAGTCTACTTTCAGTTTAAAGAGACTTGAAAAAACAGAATGAAGGCTAATGCATCAAGTCAGCAGTGAAGAGAAATATTAGTATTATTGACAGTTGAACCAGAGATTTGGAGTCATTATGAAGTTTGTTTGATAAGGAAGAGGAAAAAAAAAAAGAAAGAAAATCAAAGATTAAAAAGCAAAAATTTTTTATCCTGCATAGGCTTTCCTTTGAAAAGTATTCTGTATTTTCCTCTGGAATGTGGTGCATTATTCTGAACAGATCTTAAATCACTCCAAATTCATGATGATACCTGGGTATTGTAGGGACTATGACTCAAGATTGAATTTTATATGTGGGCATCTTTATTCAGCAATAATAGCAAATAAAAGGAAAACACTACATATCAGTGTAGAAAGAGCATTTAGTGAAGTCCAGCTCTCTAGCAGACCAAGCTCAAAAAAATGAGCTCTTGGGTTCCTTGTGCCTAAGCATCTTTATTCAGTTAAGTTTGACAGGTCTTTGTATCTTGCACCATTTATTTCCTAAAGGTTGTTTTCTGCCATGAAACTTTTATGCTTTTATTGACTTATCAATTGATTTAGCCAAAAAGTCAAACAGGTAATCAGGCTCCTGGTGCTAGCAACACTTTGGTATTCAGTTCACATGAGATATCTTCAAATGCTATATAAATAATGTTTTCCATCATGCATATCCTCATTGTGTGATATGACTGGTGTCTTTATGTGGATCCTTGCTAATTCACTGATGTATAATACACATGTTGCTCATTAGTCTACTATCTAGCAGTTTATCAATCATCATCTTAAGCACCCATCACTTCACTTGCAATGCTTTATATTTTTCAGGTCAGCTCAGTGTTGCATTAACATGCAGTCACAATTCTTTTTTGTGGGAACTTCTCAGTCTACCATGGGACATCTTGAGAAACTGGGAGTCAGATAAGAAAGCTTATACTCTTGGCAAAGTATGAATGTTTTGATGAATGTGCTGAATCGAAGGACACAGTTCCTTTGAGACTTGGTGTGAAAGGAAATGGATGGAAGTCAGGAGTATGACAACTAAAAGAATTATTTTGAGAATCTAATTGGCTTTGAAAAACATCACTGTTTAATGAAAACAAGGACAGGTGTTCATGTGGCTAGCTTTCTCATGAAATGTACAATAAAAGGGGAACCTCGCAGGGGAACAGGGGAGTATATAGGGAGTATAGAAGACTAGAAGATAACGAAGACTATAGGATACATAGAAGACTCTAGGGTATATAGAAGACTATGGAATGTAGAAGATATAGAGATAGAGAAGATAGAGGAATGTAATGGATCAATAGAAGAACAAAGCAAGTGATCTCTAAAACCTCATCTCGGTGTGCTGAGCCTTTCTTTCTCATTCGCTGATACCTCTGACTCCCATAATTTATTGTGCTCTAGCCTTTTTGCTTCATGAAAGCTCACTGCTGACAACAGAAGTATTTGGATACTGTGACAATATAGGGCTTGTTTACATGTGTCTGACTGCAAAACATAGGCTTCAAAATGTAGGCACTGGAAGAGGTAAAAACTAGCTGACTCTGAGAGTGTGGGGTGAATGTCCAGGACTGGCAACTGGAAGACAAAGCCAATCCCTTCCCCATACACATGGGACATCCTTCTCATTTTTTAATAACCAATGTTAGGAAGCAGAAAAACACAGGAGAGTCTGATGTATTTATCAACAGCTTTGAAGGGCCATCCTGGATGGTGCCAGTCAGAACTGCTCTGCCATGTCAGAGATCAGCAGGTTGCATCATGCAGGTCTGCTGGCTGTGCTCCTTCCTGGCACTGACGGCTTTAGAGAGAAGTGATGGGGAAATGTTTATAGCAACAAAGAATTATTCTGAACTAGTGAAATGTTTAGCTAGACTGCTCAGTGTTTATGCAGTTATGTAACTAATGCCAAATAAGACAAAGTACATTTAGCAGGTAGATTAATAAATTCAGAAAGGTACAATAACATAGTGAACATTAGTGAATTACCTTTCCCAGTTAGAACCATTATATAAAAATTGCTACAGACCATAAGCTAAAGCAAATTAGTTTTTTGAAGGTGGGGAGAAGGATAGCTTTTTTAATCAGCTTTAATTCTGGAAACTTCCTTTTCATTTCAAGTAGTTTATTCAAGTTTAGTCATGGGGGTGCCAGAGTATGAAAATGTCTAGTTGTGATATTATTGGGGAATTTCAAGTTTCACTTTAATGATACTCCTTGTATTGAGAAGTATCCATGGAAACAGTGGAGTAATTCATAAACTACAGAGCTGTATAAAGTCTGTCTACTAAAAATACGTTTCAGCAAGAAAATCAAAAAGACACTTTTCATGTCAATGTTGCACAGTTATAGAGGACCTCTCTTAAGTCAATGATTTAAGTCATGGCACAGTATATAAAATTATTCAGCATTTTCTGACTTAAAGAACTGAGAAAACCAAATCAGAACCATGAAACTCTCACCTTCCCAAGAAGATAATATATTACACAAAAAAGGCTGGAAATGAATTTTCATGTTAAGTATAAAGTTGTAGCAAAACTGTCTATGTGAGTATTTTTTAAAAATTATCAGATCATAGTGAAATAAGTGGAAAGAAAAATATTCTGCTGATACCTGCCCACACTATAGTTTATATTCCTATTTAAGTGCAGCTAACTAAGCATGAATCAGTTTGACTAAGGTAACGTGATAAAAAATGGTAATCTAAGCACTCTAGAGCTTCCTTTATAGGTCAAAGATTTTTTTTTTAGTTGTTTTACACACCTGTAGACGTGTAATTTTACTCAAGTTAAATGACAAACAACTCTGTTGCTCAAATAAGTGCAAAAAATATTATTTCTGCTGTATTGCAAAATGTAAATCAAGGAACTGCTTTTCTAGACTTGAACTTTTCAAAGACTAGCTGTCTGACTTAGGTCAAGTCAGTGAAGACTGCATGTTCAAAAGGTTATTCCTCCTTTCTATTTTCATTCAAAATGAACAATCCATGTTGCTGTGATCCTGGCTGGGAGACTGTTGTGCACTGAGGAGTTAGTGATCTGATGAGTCTGTGTAGGTGCAGCCCTGCGCTGTGCTCTACCACATGCACAACATGGACACTAAGCCAGCATTGGACTTTGCATGTCCCTTGGCCACAAGACGAGCTTGGTCTGCAGCCAGCTCCCACCCAGATCTGGTGATTATGCATGCCTGCCTTGATCTAGAAGTGCAGCAACAAGTTATCAAGTAAAATACTTTTTTTTTTCTCTTAAGAAAATCCTATAGGAGCTCAAAAGACAAAAATGAGATTGCCTTGCAGTGGGTGAGATCATGCATGCCATGGTTTTACATCTGTACACAGCTACCCACCTCAGGGTTTCCAGCATGTGAATGGACGTAGGATTGTATATACTATCCTCTTCCTCTTCTTCTTTATAGTTTTAGCTCCAATAAATGTCATTTTAAGGGATACTTTCCTACAGGATCTGAGTGCCTTTTTTAATGGGTAACAATGAACTACCATTTCCTGGTACAAAACATGTATGTAATCTAGGTAATCAAATAAATCAGCATTTTAAAATGCCAGAGGGATTACATGTAGCTCACAGTGAGAGCTGAGGCATTGCTCTGACACACAGCCTTTCTGCTTTGAGCTTGGAAGTTCCAATACTGATATGCTATATTGGCGTCTGATAACTTATTCTAACATTTCTGGTTTACTGCTAGATAACTTCTTATATAAACTTACTTTCCTTTGGAGAATGGCCCTGTATGCTAAACTTCAACACATATTAAAATAATCTTCTTTTCCAGTTACTAAGATAAGCTGCTTTTTAGATAGGCAAGGTTAAAAGAGTTTTAGAGGAAATTTTGAACAAGATTAGCAGCACCTTTTCTTGAGGTCTCTGTATCAAAAATAGCTTTTCCAAATAACTTTAAATGCAGGCAATATAAACTGTGCTGTCACAGTTCAAGGAGGCAATATCTGAAGTATAAATAACATTTTTAATGAGAGTTTTAAGAAGGTACAGTTGAGCTTATAATACAATACACACTTTAACATTAGTGTGGGAGACTACTCATATGTTGTCTTAATACGATTTTTATGAAACAATGATTTCTTATTTCCAGTGAAATAACAGGTTAGGCTTTTCAATCTTGCAGTACTTTCAGTTTACTGGAGCACTGAAAGTTAGCATCTCAAAACCAGAAATAAAAATTACCACCTGACTCTTGCATCTACGTTTAACAACCAGTCCTCAGAATCCAGAGAGGTCAAATACAATCAAGACTTTAGACCAAATGTGAAAATGCATTTCCCTTTGCTGATAATAAGGCAACACTTGCATATGTAGTAGTACAGTACAGGTTAGCAGAAATATCTGTGCTGGATATCCGATTATGAAGCTTGGAGCCAGTGCAAGCAGTCGGTTTTGTTGCAGACTTACATAGTTGATCAGTCATGGACAGTTTTCACTGCTTAATACACAGCTGTATGTGATGAAGTTATGTGATTCCTGAACAGTGGGTGACAATTTAAAAGGAAATTCCCTCACGGTTCTTCAGTCCATATAGTCCCCTTGAGCTGGAGATTCCTGTTTTCTCTCCCACTGTTCAGGATATACACCTTTCTTAGAATCTGCTAATGACTTCATCAGCACAATGAAGCCATGGACATTACTTCTATGGTGTTCTAAAGCCGGTCCCTACCCAGGGACTCAGACTGATCAAGAAGTGACCATAGTCGCTTGACTCCAAGTCAAGAAGTGTTGAAGTCAAGAAGCGCTGGTTTCAACCTGTGCTTCTGCTTTGTGCTTCCAAGGCTTCTGGTATCAATCTGCAATCATTACACACTAACTTATTTTAGGATCACTGGTAGTTCACTTTACATGCTATAACATCTGTCTCACAATGGTAATGTTACTTGAAAAAGCCTTATAAAGATTCATGCCTTGGTTACAATATGTTTTTTTGACTCTGGAATATATTATTATTAGTTTACTTTTGGTATTTTTCAGTGTAATTATTTTGTTTTAATAACCATAATATTTTGTTTTAATACAAGTGTAACCTGTTTATCTAGATGACTGTCTGTCATATTGTAACTGATCCAGGTTGGTAATCTTAATAGAAAATACTTTGGCTAACTTGCCTTAATTTGTCTTAATATGGTTTCCACTGCTGATTATACCAGTTCATATTCAGAGCTTTTAGGTCATGTTTTGTATAAAATCACAGAATCAGAGAATCATCAAAGTTGGAAAAGACCTCCAAGATCATCAAGCCTAATCACTAACCTAACACTGCCAGGTCCACCACTAAACCATGTCCCTAAGAAGCACATCTGCGGTGTTTCTTCTATCTGTCTAGTATCTTAAGTGCATACCTCACCCACTTAAATTCTCTTATTTGTATTTATAAAATGCCTTTCTTGTCCACGTATAATTTTTACCTTGCTAAAAAATGCTTCTTAATATGTCATTTTCATAACTCTTTCAGGAACTTTTCTTACCTTTTGTTTACTTCTCCTTTCTCATGCCAGCATAAAGCAGAATGTTTTTTATAACTGAAGTTATGTTTTCTCAGGTGTTGCAGATAAAAAATAATCTTCATGGAAAGTAACTTTTATTTGCAAAGTGTTCTTGCATCAAATTGTTACCAGAAATCAAGATCTTTTAGTGTTTAAACTGCTTAACAGGCTGATATCAATAGTCTTCCATATTTGTGTGAGGATATACTAAGAAAATTACAGACACTGCGCTTCATCCAAAATTACTTAAAGAGGCAGTGGAAGAGATTCTATTCTATATTGAAATACAGAGGTTCCTAATAATTTTACTATTCTTTAAAATTATGTTGTTTCAACCTGGAGACTGTTTTACAATGTGTTACCATAAGGTTTTTTTAAAACTCCTGAGAAAATATGCTTTCAAAAACTTCTCATCTTCTACCAGGTACTCAAGGAATTGAAAGCAGTTGATCCCAGGTGGGCTGTCTGTGTGGAATCCAATCAGTACTCTCCCAAACTAGCTATGCAAGAAGTGTCTTTAAAAAGTGAAAGGTTGAAGCTCTTTAGAATATCATGAGATGGAACATTTCACAATGATTGCATTTCACTTTTTCCCCCTTTTCTCAAAAGTAGTTGTATGATTTCCTCCTATCATGACCTCAGGAAATTTTTCTGAAGCTCTAAATTATGGAAAGTAATTTGTTAAAAAGATTTTGTTTTACTCTGTTGATGTCTTCCTCTTTTAATAATTCCCTGAAAAAATTATGAACACCTGTTTTTCGTATCCTGAGTGTTGAGATGGAGTTTTGGATTTCTTCACAATTTTGTTCTCCACCAAAAGGCTTGTCATGGAAAGTGCACTATCCTTTTCCAAGTTGACTCATATGATTTCCTACAAACAAGAAGTATTTAGTTGTTTTTACTCTGAGTTACTGAAATTATCTTACCTCTGCCATGTCTCTGACTGTATCCACTTAATATTAACTTTATCCTTAAGCATTGAGGAACTATTTCTACACTTTCAAATCTGTTTCTAATTACTGTTATTTCTGATTAGATTTTAATTTCCTCGGAAATTCTATAGCCTATCTTTTTTTTGCCTAGTTCAATCTACTCTATAAAATAACAGGACTTAAAGAAACACATATTCTTGCTCTTAAAGGATATTAATCCCAACCATAGTTAAGTCTTAGATTCTGATAGTGGAATAATTTAGGACATTACTCATATGTTGAACTAATGAGAGTATGGCTAAGCTGACTGGTGAATTTGGATGTAAGTATCCAATTATGCCTGTTTATATTGTTATGAAAATACATAGTGCTCTTTGAAGAGTCTTCATAGATGATGAAATTCATTAATTTAATTTTACTGTTGCTAGTTACACTCTGAAAGGTTTCATTGCCTGTTGTTCATTTTCCTACATCTTCCTTTACTTTATCATCAGTAAAGTCCATGAAGGCAACTACTATGGCGTGTTATGAGAATTTAAATTTGAAAGAGCTCGTTTTCAAATTCTGCAGAAAATAAATCTTTTATATTGCCTTACTTCTCCTCATTGAGATCCTGTGTACAGATGAGATCAGCTTTTTCCTAGTATCTTTTACAAATAATTTATTAATGTCTTGCAAGCCAAGGCCTGACAATTTCATAATTTTCCCAACTTCTGTTGTGCTGTTTAATGTCCACCATAGAATTGCATAGATATTTTAAAATGGAGAGACCTTTCTGTATAACTTCCTGCAAATATGTGAAGTGCATGTAGCTCTGTCTTTGGTGATCCACCACACTACTAAGAATCTCTGTCTTAGGTAAACTTCAAACCAAAAAGGCTGTGCATACAGTGTATAGCCATGGGTCATATTAATTATTTCCCACCCAGCATGATTCGAGAACCTTTGCCAGTTATGCCTGGCTCCCACTGCTCCTTTAGGTCAAACTCTGTCTTTTCACTTCCCTAGAAATATTCTAAAATCTTGTATGAAATTAAGATTTTCAGTATTTTCTCTTGCCAGTTTTGCCAGTCTTTGTTGGTATTGTTCATGTAAACAAGATGAAAATCAATACTGATATTCTAATGATGTCATATTGATACAGATTGCTTAGTCTTCAACTTTAGTCAGACTAAACAGGTGACCTGAAAATATGATTTGTCTGTTTCTCTCCTTCCCAAATCTTTTTTTTTTCCTTTTTTTTCTTTTTTTTTTTTTTTTTTTTTTTTTTAAGAATTCAGAGGAAAATAGCAAGGCTAGAAACAGGTGAATATTCATTTTGAGTGGATCTGCAACCTGTTAGATGCAGTAAATTAACTCTAGCAGCAATGTAAGTGAATGGTAATTCAAATTTTGGAAAAAACAAAGCCACACCGAACAAACAAGTATAATGAGTAATGCTTAGGCCATCAGTCTAAAAAAAAATTAGGGTCCTTTGTAGTCAAGTAGAATCCATTCATTAAAATGAATCAGCCTGACTTACGGACTTTGCAGCTAAAGAAAATATAAATAACAAATCAGTGTAATTTATCATTTGCAAACAGCTAAATTTGTTTCACTGGCAATAAAATCCACAAGCTTCATTTTCCAGTTCTTAGATATAGCAACTTGTTCAGTGGTTCTTCACCTACAATGCTTCAACAATAATTGACAAACCAGCTCATCAATATCTAGTTAACAGCTTTAATTTGGTTTACTGATTTGTTAGATCTCTGTAGGCTTCTCTATCCCTTACAGCAACTCACATTTTTATCACATTTCTGCAGCAACAAAGATTAGTACCGAGGCTCCTATGCAACCTTTGCTCCTCTAAAGGGTACCCTTCTTTAATTTCTTGACATACTATTTAGTTTGGGTTACAGTGAGCTGTAAAAAATAAACTGTAAACATCAAATATATAATTAAAACATTGCAGAAAGGTCAGTGGATCGCCTTGTTTACTCTGTAGAAGTTATGGAAATACCATTTTATAAAAGCAATTGTTTTCAGTCTGGGTTCAGGGACAGACAGTACTTGTCTCAGAAACCTGAGGTTTAGTGTCCTCCAGCTCTGTTTTTCAACAGGAGTGGAAAAACAAGAGAGTTACATTGTAGGAAACATATTCACAGGAATCACACATTTATGGTTTCAAAAGCATTTTTCTTTAATGGATTATGTTCATTAGTGTTGTAGCTTTCCATATCCCCTGTGCTTTCCCTTGCACTTTATTATCACTGAATCTATGACTTGTCCATTGATCAATGTTTGTTGGAGACAATGCAAGGATGAGTGCTAGCAACTCTTTAGAACAGTCAGCATTTGACATCTAAAAAATCCGTGCTTACTATGTGGTTTTATTAGGGCGAAAGAAAAAAAGAGTCAGATCACTCATTCCTGCTTGCAAATATTAACTGGGTTAAAAAAAACCCCACAGGTGTCATACATTAGGGCTCTTACAAAGCCATAACTTTCTGGTACTTTTGTTGTTTGGTTTTGTTTTTGATAAAAATACTTGCTTTTGTAATTTATGACAAAAGAACTTGGGATAGCAGTGGAAGTGGGGAGAAAGAAGCTTTTATTAAAAGATCCCTGGCTCTAAATCTCTAAGCCCTTTTGCAGTCAACACAGTGATATGTACACGGCATCACAGCGCTATTCCTCGGCAGCACAGGCTGAGAATGACTTCCAGATACCTCAGCCAGGGATTTTCAGAGAACAGTAGGTGTGGGGGTCCACTATTTTTAACAGATAACTGCTAATGAGAAAAACTAGAGTTGACAGATGGTCATGATATATCCTAGGGTGATGTAGCACATTTCTAATCCATTCCGCTTAAATGCTGACAATGCCATATATTTAAGTGAAGCTGTTTTGTTCTACTGGAAGCAATACGGGTTACTGATGTGAAAGTATTGATCAGGTCCAGTCAAATTTCATCTGGAAGATGTGTTACGGTCACAGTCTCTCCAAACTCTTCACTCAGTGGGTTTGAAGGGCCCTTCTGCTTTCTCTTCTGACTCTTTAGGTTGGAGAATACTTTGGTTAATGTAGCTTCTAACTTTTCCCAGTAGTCACTCCCAGTTCTAGATTGGTGAACCTAAATGTGGTATTGTGTTAACAAATCTTAAAAACAAATGGAAATACTGGCAATGAGCCACTGGAAGCTACACGCCCAATTACAATGTGGCTCCAAGTGAGCTTTGTATACCATTGAATGCCGTTTGAGTATGATCACATTCACAGACAACAGCCTTCCATATGCAATATCATGGGTTTGAAATCAGTAGTAGTAGCATTTTGTGTCCAGTGTCAAACAAGTTGTGTAGAGGTGCAGGTTCTGAGTTCATTTTTATAATGTGGAATTCTGTTCATATTGGACTGTTCTGTTACCCCCTGTTCTCTATACAGTTGGTTTATTCTAAAGTTTGTATCCTCCCCTCAAATGTATCCCTTATCCTTACCCCTCCCACCTTACCCCATATATGTGACCCAATCCATCCCATTCTCCAGAACATTCCCTGTTACACGGCCATTGGTTTGATTAGCAGGCCTCTGGTTTCTAGGGGTGTAACCCCTTCCCTAAACCACTCCTACCCTCCTCTCCCATTGGTTGTTGCCTCACTCCTCCCCTGGTTTCAATCCCCCGTGATAAATGGGTGCACAGGAAGTGCCCCCGGCTCTTTCTGGCTGTCTTCCTTGGGATTAGAAGCCTCTGTAGCCACACTGCCTGCAGAGTGCAAATAAACCCGAACTGCTTCAACCACAAAGAGTAGCCTGTATGCCTTTGCTTGCCATAGTTGCGCGTCCTGGCAGAGTCAAGCAGGTTTGAATCAAGCCTGCTTACCCTGAGGTGACACCTGGTTAGACTCCTTGGAAAAATGGAGCTTTGTACTGGGTGCTGCCCCACTCATCTACCGCGGTGCATCCGGCCAGTGCTGTTCAAGCTAGCCGGGGTAAAAACAGGGTGGCACCGACCCTGGGACCACAGCAAAGTTGAATTGCCATCACTGAAGGAATAAAGTCAGTTGACTTTATTTGTTATTCAGTTGAATCTCTTGTGGTGTGAGAATTAACCACCACTTGCCAAGGTGAAGAGCTCTGATGTAGGCATATCCTGCAGCAGAGAAGGGGATTGTGGTGAGCAGGGCAAAGTTCTGGAGTCAGGAAAACTGCAGCAGAGCACTGAAACCCATGTGGAGTTTTTACTGTAAGTAAAGGTCAGGTTCAAGACCACCTAAGGAACCTGAACATACATAAATCTGTGGGGCTCAACGAGATGTATCTCAGGATCCTGAGGGAAAGAATGTAGTAGCCAAGCCATTCTCCATGATATTTGAAAAGATATCACAGCAGTCAGATGAAGTCCCAAGTGACTGGAAAAAGGGGAACATTATACCCATCTTTATAAAGGGTAGAAAGGAGGACCCTGGGAGCTACCGACCTCTCAGCATTACCTCTGTGCCTGGGAAGATTATGGAACAAATCCTCCTAGAAGCTATGGAGGACAGGTGTTAAGATCCGGTTATTAAAATTATTAGAGAGATGCCTCTGCCTGAATTGAGGTGCAAACAAGACCATATGCCAAGGTCAATAGTGTGGATTTTTATTTAACAATAAATTGGACATAGAGAGAGAAGTAAATAGAAAAAGTGAGAGGTGGAGGAGATAAAGAGTGATAGAGAGACAGACTGAATAGCAAAAATATCACCACTCCATGGATTCTGATGGCATCCCATTGATCCTCTTCTTGTGGTCTTCTCAGTGGTCAGAGTCTCAGTCTTGTTAAAGTCATGGTTGCAGTCTGGATCCACGGAGGGCAGCCAAGCATACTGAGGAAAGGCCAGTGAAATACAGACTGCATAGGGTTTTTATTATGCTTAGGATAGGCAGAAATGCCCCCCGTACCTCTCCTGGGGCAGGGAGTTCTACACTGGATGATGTAATACTGCATCATGGGACATTTTGAGTCTTCGGCACCTTCTGTTGCAGTTCGGCTTTCTGTTAGATCAGCGCAGTTGAGTCTATTACAGCCCATNCTCCTTGGAAAAATGGAGCTTTGTACTGGGTGCTGCCCCACTCATCTACCGCGGTGCATCCGGCCAGTGCTGTTCAAGCTAGCCGGGGTAAAAACAGGGTGGCACCGACCCTGGGACCACAGCAAAGTTGAATTGCCATCACTGAAGGAATAAAGTCAGTTGACTTTATTTGTTATTCAGTTGAATCTCTTGTGGTGTGAGAATTAACCACCACTCGCCAAGGTGAAGAGCTCTGATGTAGGCATATCCTGCAGCAGAGAAGGGGATTGTGGTGAGCAGGGCAAAGTTCTGGAGTCAGGAAAACTGCAGCAGAGCACTGAAACCCATGTGGAGTTTTTACTGTAAGTAAAGGTCAGGTTCAAGACCACCTAAGGAACCTGAACATACATAAATCTGTGGGGCTCAACGAGATGTATCTCAGGATCCTGAGGGAAAGAATGTAGTAGCCAAGCCATTCTCCATGATATTTGAAAAGATATCACAGCAGTCAGATGAAGTCCCAAGTGACTGGAAAAAGGGGAACATTATACCCATCTTTATAAAGGGTAGAAAGGAGGACCCTGGGAGCTACCGACCTCTCAGCATTACCTCTGTGCCTGGGAAGATTATGGAACAAATCCTCCTAGAAGCTATGGAGGACAGGTGTTAAGATCCGGTTATTAAAATTATTAGAGAGATGCCTCTGCCTGAATTGAGGTGCAAACAAGACCATATGCCAAGGTCAATAGTGTGGATTTTTATTTAACAATAAATTGGACATAGAGAGAGAAGTAAATAGAAAAAGTGAGAGGTGGAGGAGATAAAGAGTGATAGAGAGACAGACTGAATAGCAAAAATATCACCACTCCATGGATTCTGATGGCATCCCATTGATCCTCTTCTTGTGGTCTTCTCAGTGGTCAGAGTCTCAGTCTTGTTAAAGTCATGGTTGCAGTCTGGATCCACGGAGGGCAGCCAAGCATACTGAGGAAAGGCCAGTGAAATACAGACTGCATAGGGTTTTTATTATGCTTAGGATAGGCAGAAATGCCCCCCGTACCTCTCCTGGGGCAGGGAGTTCTACACTGGATGATGTAATACTGCATCATGGGACATTTTGAGTCTTCGGCACCTTCTGTTGCAGTTCGGCTTTCTGTTAGATCAGCGCAGTTGAGTCTATTACAGCCCATTATGACTTGTCAGCAGAGATGAATACCTTGAGCCTTTGTGTGAATGGTCACTGCTTCCCTGGAAGGGAGTTGTCAGAGCTGAGACGTTTGTGTAAGGACAAAAAAACACTGCCCTGCCTCTCAAGATTTCCCTCTTATCTTGTTCAACACCCAGTTTGTAGGCTGAGGTGGCAGCTGTGCAGGCCCTCAGCACCTGGGTGATTACTTTGCACACTGCCAGCTTGTGCCAGTCTCTCCCACTTGTGGATACATTCTTCTTTTGGGATGGATAATTGGCAGATTATACCACCTTTATCTTATCTCAAGTTCCCATCACAATCCAAATTCATAGGTGTACTTAGGGAGGAGTGGGCTTCAGTGAGTAGTTGCTTCTTTGCACAGTGGACAAAAGTCTTTCAATAGTTTTAACAATGTTTAAGCCATTAACGATTTCAGTCTCTCACAACCAGGAGGTAATTTGAGACAGCCAGCATGACTCCACCAGGGCAAGTTCTGCCTGACCAGCCTAGTGGCCTTCTCTGATGGAGTGACTACAAGAGTAGACAAGGGAAGAGCTACAGATGTCATTTATCTGGACTTCTGTAAAACCTTTGACACAGACCCCCACAACATCCTTTTCTCTAAATTGAAGAGAGAAAAATTTTATGGGTGGACTGTTTGGTGAATAAGGAATTGGTTGGACAGTTACATCCAGAGGTTAGTGGTCAATGGTGCATGGTGACAACTGATGTCCCTCAGGGGTCAGTACGGAGACTGGTGTTATTTTATGTCTTCATTAATGACATAGTTGAAGGGATTGGGTGCCTCCTCAGCAAATTTGCTGATGACAGCAAGCTGAGTGGTGAAGTTGACACACCTGAAGGACAAGATGCCATCCAGAGGTACCTGGACAATCTTGAGAAGTGGGCCAATGGGAATCTCATGAACTTTAACAGACCAAGTGCAAGATGTTATACNCAAGATTTTATACCTGGGTCGGGGCAATCCAGGCTGGGGGATGAACAGGTCAAGAGCAGCCCTGCTGAGAAGGACTTGAGGGTGCTGGTGGATGAGAAGCTGGGCATGAGTCATCAGTGTTCACTTGCAGTCCACAAAGCTAATCATATCCTAGGCTGCATTAAAAGCACTGTGGCCAGAAGGTCAAGGGAGGGGAATTCTGTCCCTCTAGTCTGCTCTGGTGAGACCCCACCTGGAGTACTGCATCCAGTTCTGGGGTTCACAGCACAGGAAGGATATTGACTTGTTGGAGTGAGTCCAGAGGAGGGCCAATGGGATGATTAGAGGGATGGAGCACCTCTTNGAGGAACTCTTCTATGAGAAAAGGCTGAGAGAATTGGGATTGTCCAGCCTGGAGAAGAGATGGCTTCTTGGTGACCTAATTGTGGCCTTTCAGTACCTGAGGGGACCCCAAAAGAAAGATGGAGAAAGACTATTTACAAGGGTATGTAGTGACAGGGCAAGGGGAATGGCTTCAAGCAGAAAGAGAGTACACTTTGTTAAGGTATTAGAAGAAATTCTTTACTGTAAGGGTGGTGAGACACTTGACAGGTTGTCCAGAGAAGTTGTGAATGCCCCATCTCTGGAGGTGTTCAAGGCCAGGCTGTATGGGGCTCTGAGCAACCTGATCTAGTGAAAGATGTCCCTGCCTGTGCCAGGGGGATTAGAACTAGGTGATCTTTAAGATCCTTTCCAACCAAAACTGGTTTATGATTCTATGAGGATAAGTGATGTTAACACAATTAAGTTGGAAGTAGTAGCTTTTGGGTGTACATATTAACATTATGGCTTCTGCTTGGTGCAGCATGCTGGTGATGGAGTCCTGGGTGTGGGTTAGGAGGGGAGAAGAAGAAGAGGACCTGCATTTATATTTCTTTTGCAATTTCACTGATGGTTTGTTCAAAAGACCAAATCCACATAATTGATGCCATTGTACTGGTGAGACATGTAAATAATGTTCAATACAGGTGAGAATCTAACATGGTTTGTCCGTGATTCGTTATCTCTCTAGACTGTTTTATGTGGCTACACTTAAGAAACAGTGACCTTAGGCTGCAATAGTGTAGATATCTGCGTTTTCTATGAAACTGTCTCTGTGTAGGCACATATCCTTTTATGTATCCATTCCTTATGCAAGATGATTAACTTTTATTTGTGTCTTGGGGTTACTTTATGATTTATCACATATTGCCTCCTCTATGCAAGGAAAAAAATGAATTTTGTGCCTTTAAACTGAGGCCAAGAAGAGAAAGGAAAAAAAGCTGAAGGAACTTTTTCAACGCAGTTCTGTGTTTCAAGGTCACTCTCCTCTCTGTTGTTCTTCGGGAGAAAGGAGGGGGAAGAGCAGGCTCGGTTTAGTTTTTTTCCCAGGCAGCTCGCTCTCTCAGCTTGTATTTTGGAGAGAAATAGACTCCTGGGTTTTTTTCCCCTGAGATTTTGGTTTCTTTTCTTCTTTTCTGGACTTGTTTGGGATACTAGAACATCAAAACCTCACTGGGAGACCCTTTCACCGGCCTGGCATGGGGGACAGGGGCCACATCGACAGCCAGCTGCAAGGGGAAAAGGGAGATCATACCAACAGAAGGACTCTGAATTTGCCAAGTTCTCTCTCTCCATAGTGAGAAACTTCATTATTTATTATTTAGCATTATTTTCTGGTGTGTTTGTTAAACAAATAGTTTTGTATTTTTTCCTTTCACTTTCCTTCAGGGAAATATTTCTTTTCTCGAACCTGGTGGGAGAGGGTCACTGCTGCCTGTTTTTTATCACAGAATATTTATACCTCTGAATATATTTGTCCCAAATCAGGACAATTTGCCATTAGGAAAGCTAACCACAGGGGAAAGGATGGTGTTCCAGACTCATAGCTCCATTCAATTATTTGTGTTTTGCAGGTCTACAGAATAATTACCTCTGATTTAAAATACTATAATATAGTAATATGTAGTAATAGAACAGTAATAATATAGTAATAAAATAAAAAAAAATTAATAGTATAAAATACTATTGAAATAGTATTGTGTCTATACTGATGCTGATACGTATTTTAAACATCTTTTAGCACAGTTTGGTAAACTCAATAAGCTGAATCTCAAGAATAAAGTTGTGAGTCTCACCCCTCCCCCACCTTGAAAATACTTAAAAATCCAGTTGTCTCAGAGCTCTGGGGGGGGTGTGTGTTTGTTTTGGCTTTCTGTTATTTGATTTCAAGCAGAACATTGTAAAGTTTATGTAATTTTGGGCCTAGCAGTTAATGTGTCCCCTGCAGGCAGACTCCATATGAATTAAAAAGAAATTCAATTACTGAACTACTGATAACTTATCTCAACAGAATGCAAATGGATTAAGATGGCTAAGTGCTCACTTGCTTATAAATGTACCATTTAACTAGAAAACATGGTCTTTAAGAAAAGCAACCACACAAAAGCTTTCTGATGCTTTATACCTTTAGATTTTTATGCATTTCCTATTACACTATTTACAATTCAAACTATGGTGGTCTTTATTATAATAAATTAGAATGAAAACAACAAAAATGGTTTTACAGATATACCAAACAATTTATTATATTTCCCAAACAGAGACAGTGGGAATATTTCCTCCTTAAAAAAGATGAATGACCCTTTTGATGAAAAGCATTACAAATTTTATACACATAGTTTTGTTTTTCTTCAAAAAATATTTCTTTAATTTTTCTTTAAAGAAATATAATACTGATATTAAGACTTCATTTCCTGTAAGATGTGGTCATCTCTAGGTGTGATCATTATTTATTATACATGGAACAATGAGCCAATTTCATTTTCCTTTAAAAAAGACCTTCTTTATGCAGTTTTTGTGCTTATCTTAGTTTTAAATGTATGAAAAAATTGGTCTGTGAATGATATGTGTTTCTCATCTTCACAACCAGTCAGTGGAAGCACTAGGTTTATTGATTTACAGAGTTAATGAATTAGCCCATATTTCTCTATGGGCTTAGAAAATAAGAAGTTATTTATTTATACTGTATGTAATGTATATATCTGTAGGCTCTTCACTGGTGCATTTCCTTCAAACAAAAATTCTGTTATCTGTTTTATAGTTTTCTCATAGGAAACTGACTGTTGTGTAATTTTAGAAAGCTGGTTAGACTAGTATTGAACCATAAATGCTAAGTTCGCTGCTACTTTTGATCTCAAAACTTTGTATACTTTGTCTGAAAAGCTGTACATTTTAACAATAATAATATTAATAATAATAACAGCAAGAACAACAACTTTTTTTAAATGCTTTGTTTGTGCCTTGAAGAATCACGCTATGAAGTCATCCTACCAGTGCTGCAGATTGAATTAAATCAGTGCTTTATTACAGTAATAAGGGCTAGATAAATATGTAAGTTTTGTAGTCTGAAGTCAAGGAGCTAATCTATCTTCTTTATACCGAATAGTTATAATATACTAATTGAAATAATTGGCAAGAATCTGGGTACTTGATTCATTTCAGTGGACCTTTAAAAGAAGATTTGTAAGGAAATATCCCTGTATAACTTTTATAAAAGTGATACTTCTTCTGCTCATAAACCAATTCTTTTCTCTTTCACAACAGTGAAAACATTAAATGTGACTTGTAGTTGTGAGGTTAGAAGGATGAGTTTCATAAAAGCGTTTTTATGAAATAAGTTTGAAAGAGAAATAATCAATGATATATATCTGGTGTCACTACCACACCGTATTATTATTATTGGATTTTTCAAGATGTGCAAAATGTGTTTGAAAACCAATATCCTGGCACTAGGTCTTAGCCCTACATTGTATAGTGGTTTACAACCCTGTCAAAAAAGTCATTCATATATATATTTAATCATAAGAATGGAAATATTTCATTTAGGTTTATAGTCAGGACCTGCAGTCTGCCCTCATCTTATAAAAGCAGCAACAGCCTGAAACACAACCAAAGAGATTTTGAGAGGAATGTCAGTGTGAATGAGAGGCTTAGTGAACAGCGCTGGATGGGCTTTGCCCAGGACCCCATCCATGCATCCCCCCATGCCATCAGCACAGGCTGTGCACCCAGCACCTTATGCCTAGCTCCTTGCAGCCACATAGAGACAGCTGAGAGCCTGGTTTGTTCCAGTTATAGTGGTCAGTTCAGCAAAAGCTAGCTGCCTGATAGATTCAGTGAGGTCTGAAGCGGGAGAGTTGGGAATGAGACTTTAAAGTAACAGTTTATATGGTGACATCTTTATTTCTCTGTGTTTTCTTCCTTAAACCCAAGATCTCAACCTTCTAAGGCTCTGTAACAAATATAGTCCTGCACTTTAATAAAGGTCATCTGATTTTAGAATTTCCAGCACCAGCCTATTGGTGGATTATGACAACAGCATCATACACATTATAGGACCAAATTCTCAGAACAGAAAATGTTGCTGCACGTGAATAAATTCAGCTATATGCTATGATATTGACAACACATTTATGATTATTTTTATTCTTGCTTCAGAAGCATTTTATATGAGTCATTTAACATGTCAGTTCATCTGGAATAATAGTTTACCTACTATCCTCACATTCTCCTCTGCCAGCTTGATGGGCCCATGAGACAAGATACAGCTTAGAACACACAGCAAAGCTGCATAGTCAGTTTAAATACTGAGTTGGTCTTAGTCATATGGTTTATTGTTAGGTGGTCCTGCAAGGAGCAGGGGTTTGGACTTGATGATCCCTATGGATCCCTTCCAACTAGAGATATTCTATTAATCCCTGACTTCAAATTAGCAAAGCCTGATGAAATTCTCTCTGGAGTACTTAAGGAACTTGCTAAAACTTCTGGTGACTTTTTTCAAGAGCTAGTGGAAAATTGGTGAGATCCTTGCAAACTAAAATAGCTGTAGTGTAGAACTTCTCTCTAATTTTGGAAGTCAGATGGAGGGAATGTTATATGTTGGGAATTTGTTCACTTAGAAGATTCTTGAATGAATTGCTAAACAACCTACAAATATATGGAAAATAAATAAGAGCCAGCATTGATTTTTTTCTTGAAAAATCTCTCTGATTTTCTTATTTGACATAATAATTGGGCTACTAAAAGAGAGAGAAATAACAGATATTATAGATCTCGACACCTTCGTAAGAAAAGTAGATTAATACAGTCTATATAAAATTACCATTTTTTGGAGTGATGGGTCAGTAAGCACTGTGTAACAGGGAAGGAATTAACTCCAGCAGCAATTAGAGTTATAAAGCTGTAGAGACCCATCTGCAGAAAAAAAGTACTGGTAGATTAGGAAGGTAAAAAAGCTGTCTAGAAAAATCCAGTCTGTGAGTAAGTTGGGTTCCTAAAGAGGGCACATGCAGATTCATCAAGGGAAAAAAATACAACCTCTCTCAATGCTGTTATTGCAAAGTCCTCATAAACTAAGTAAGACCAATATGTGTCAACAGTAATAGGCAATAGCAGTGCCTGTGGGTAAATTTCTGGTCTGAGATGGGATGACTGATTAGAAAATGTTAAACCATTTAGCATTTACATTACTGCATTAGCCCAAAGTGTGATATCATATTGCATCTGTGCTGATGGTTAGGGAAGGTCTGTTCAGCTTTCTCAAGCACAGCCATACCACTGTCAGAGAATTACAACAGGAATGCTAATACATGACTATGGCCCAATAAGAATGTCTTGGTGCTGGTCACCCGGCAGAAGAGAGAACTGTTGATACAGGCACTGACCACGGGTGAGGAGGGTAAGACTAAAGGCCAGGGCTGGCTGAAATGGCATTGGGCAATGGCCCTCAAGTGTCATAGAATGGTTTGGGTGGCAAGGGGCCTTATAGATCATCTAGTTCCAATCCCCTTTTCATGGGCAGGGACACCTTCTACTAGAAGGAGGAATGTCTGAGGACTAGGCATAGCAAAGAGGTTGTGAGTTTGAAGATCAGTGACACACATATCTAGATCACTGAACCCCAACCGTGAACACAATTACTTTATAAATCTGTGTTTCATCATGAAATGATAGTTCATAAATTTAAAATCATCTCATATTCTCATCTTTGTGAAGAACCTTCCTCTCTGAACAAAGAACCAAAAGCTAATGACTGTTTTATGAACCCAAGTAGAGTTTAATCTTTAATCCAGCTCTTCAGTCATTCACAGTGCAGTAGAAACATAATATTATGTTCTGTAAACAAAGGCACATTTTGATTTTATATTGTAACGCATCAGAAATCATGCAATGCTATGCAAAGGATGGGACAACAACATGAGAGGAAAAAACAACAAACCATGGCAGATATTTTCAGTGAGAAAATTTGCTGATTAATGCCCTCAAATGCCAAGAAAGTAATGGAAATGTGGGCAAAGATTCAAATATGTATGCAATTATTATTATTTGTTGGAGCTTTCAGGCTACTTAGAAATACTAAGCAAAATTAATTAAAATTATTTTGTTAAAGATGAATATTTTTAAAGGATTTTAAATATTGTAGAGGAAAATTAACAGATTTTTTTTTCTTCTTTGTGCTGAGAAACTTTTTCTTTAGCTCAAATATTTGTGTGGGACACAAAAACCACTTCCTTGCCTTGGGGTATTAATTAGCACAATTGTGTGTGTGGGCTGGATAAGCAAACTTACAAATGGATAAAATTAAAATTTCACCTTTACAAACAGCATTCAGTGTTCTAAAGTAAAACCTTTCAAACCTGATGAAACTTGGTATGTAGCAGAATACATTCAGGAGTTAATTAGTACTGAGGTTGCATCTAATCATTATATTGCTTTATACAGTTCTCAGAAATGCAGTGGATTAAATTTAATATTGATAATGTTTTCAAAGAACACACTTCTAAATATGCTAGAAAAAAAAAATCAGAAAAAAATGTGCCTTTGATTTGCACAAAAATTATGTTTATTATACTGTTGGAGTTTTTCAAGTGTAGAGATATGTATGTTAGATTTTTTGAGACTGAGATTATATTTAATCCCATGATTTTTTTTTTTTTTCTGTGTAACCTGTGCAGCATTTTGCGGACACCCGTGTTTTCAGTCTTATCCAAATCAGATGTGGCCATATCTCAGAAGATGCTTAGTACTGTGTCTCAGATAATATACCCTGTCCTTCATCAAAGACTTTTAACTTCACAGACACATAGAATTGCTGAGGTTGAAAGGGACCTCTGGAGGTCATCTGCTCCAACCCCCCATTCATGCAGGGTTATTGTATGAGGATGCTATGGGACACACTGTCAAAAAAGCCTTCCTGAAGTCTAAGGAAGATGAAATCCACTGCTCTCCCTTCATCTGCTAAGCCAGTCATTTCATCATAGAAGTTTATCAGACTGGTCAACCATGACTTCCCCTTGGTGAATCCATGCTGACTGCTCCTGATCACTTCCTTGTCTTTCATGTGCCTAGAAATAGTTTCCAGGATTAGTTACTCCATCACCTTGCCAGGAATCGAAGTCAGGCTGGCCAACCTGTAGTTCTCTGGGTCCTGCTTCTTGCCCTTTTTGAAGATAGAATTTCTCCAGTTCTCAAGCATCTCTCCCAACTGCCTTGATTATTCCAAGACAATCAACAATGGCTTTGCGATAATATCAATTTCCTCAACAATCGTGTGTGCATCCCATCAGTTAAAGTCTTCTATATCCTGTATCACATCAATAACCAGCATGGATTATTCTTGTCTGCCTGCAGAATGTCATAGAGTTGTATCATAGGTTATCTACTCTTCAAGATAGCCACAAAATTTAAAGTCTCCTGGGCCTCATCACTCATGGCTTTTCTTCAGTCTTGGAAAATGTGGTTTTGTCATAGCAATACACATGAAGAATTCTGCTACAGGCCTAGTTGAATCTTCAGCAGATTGCTTTTGTTCTCCTCCAAACCTCTGACCTCTATTCCTGTGTCCTTTTCTCTTTCTTTGTCACCTCAAACACAAGTTGATTATTTTAAGTTCTGCAGCTCTTAGTGTCCTAGGTCCTGTTTTCTCTTCTTCTGTGTGGGACCAGTTTTCTTTTTATCACTCATTCATCATCCACTTGCAAAGTTTTCAAACAAGCACTGTTGCAGTATTTCTACACTGCTTTCCCACTTTGGAGGAACTCCCTGAAGATTTCTCATAAGCATCTGCATATGTCTCTCCACTGTCCTCAATCTCCTCACTACATCTTTAGGCTAAGCCCAGTTGCTTCCAGTTCTTTCTTTATCCATGTACTGTCTTACACACAGATGACATGTTCGTTCAGTGCCCAGTATGATCAGATTTCAGGATAATTGACATGAACATGCAAATAGTGCTAATTAGATTAAAGAGTACAGATTCATACCCATTAACAGATAATATATCCTTTAAATGCAAGCAACTCTAGGGAATAAGTAGTGCTGTGTTACAGGGGAAAGTGATTACAACACTACATCTTCACTGTCCCGTAAGAGACTCTAATTCTGTATTGCTATTCATATGTAGAAATAACTATTCTAGATGAGATTTCTTGAGAGGTTTATTCTGAAAGATTTTCAGGTCAACATTGTTTTCAGTTATTGCTGATTTAGTCAGGAAAACCTATTACTTAAACAAGAATTAATTTTATTTAATGCTTTTTTAATGGAATACTTTTATTTAAGATCAACAAGACCGTTCTAACCTTGTGTGAGGTTAGACACGTTAGATCGACAAGAGTGTTCTAAGACCTGCCTTTGTGACTGTTTATAAAACCAGATCATAGAGTGTTCTTCATTTTTCCAGCAAGTGCTTGATTTCGTTAACCTTAATAGAATAGTGCTGTACAATAATTCATTAAAAATAATTTAAGAAAAAGCCCCTACTCAAGGCAATGAGATTCCTAGAATTCAGTGTAAACACAGGAAAATGACATGTTAAAGACAAGGCAAAGATGCAGGAAGTACTACCTAGATCTCTCTCACTGCATGTTCTCTGTGTTCTCTGCTAAGTGACTAAGGACACGAAAAATTAAATATTTAAGCACCCAGATCTGAAAAGAAGAACTAAAGAGCCTTAAAGGAGTACTTCTTTAGACTTCAGATACCTAGATCCAAAACTGGATTCCAGAAACTCCCATACATTGGGCTGCCTAATCAGAGTGCAGAAAACTCAGCAGAAATGCAAATAAAAGTAAGTGTATATCTATATTTACATCTATAGCTTTTCTGCCTGAAGAAAGAGGGTTTGGATTCTGATTTATGTTTGATATAAATAAATGAGCAATCCAGGGCTCCCCTCTTCCTCAAACTGTGTAACAGCTAGTTTGCAGACTCATGTGCTGGTCATAAAGCAAGGTCTCTTAGTCACCAGTGTGCTGCCTAGGAGATAGGCATCATCATGCTCTGGATTGGGGGAAAAAAAAATTACTCTTGCCTGTTTGTACAGAAGGGCGAGTTGTCATCGTAAGTGGATGAATGCCCTGACCTGCACACCAAAGTCAGGCTTCTAAGATTTGAAGTGTGGTAAAAAATTCTTTTGGACAAAATATTCTATTTTTTTTTGGTTTACAGAATCACAGGATATGCCAAGTTGAAAGGGACCTACAAGGACCATCAAGTCCAACTCCTGGCACTGCATAGGACCATTCCCAAGAGTCACATCATGTGCCTGAGAGTATCACCCAAACACTTCTTGAACTCTGGCAGGGTTGGTGCTGTGACCCTGGGGAGCCTCTTCCAGCACCCAACCACCACTGGGTGAAAAACCTTTTTCTAATATCCAACCTAAACCTCTTCAGACACAACTTCAGGCCTTTCCTTTGGATCCTGTCACTGGAAACCACAGAGAAGAGATCAGTGCCTGCCCCTCCTCTTCCTCTCACAAGGAAGTTGCAGACTGGAGTGAGGTCTCCCCTCAGTCTCCTCCAGGCTGAACAGACCAAGTGACCTCAGCCACTCCTTATACGGCTTCCCCTCAAGGCCCTTCGTCATTGTTATTCCCCTCCTTTGGACACTCTCTAACAGCTTTATATTTTTCTTATATTGTGGTGCCCAAAACTGCCACAATATTCCAGGTGAGGCCTCACCAGTGCAGAGCCAAGTGGGACAATCCCCCCCCTCAACCAGCTGGTGACACTGTGCCTGGTGCCTCCCAGGACAGAGTTGGCCTTCCTGTTTGCCAGGGCTCTGCTGACTCATATTTGACTGGCCATTGACCAAGACCCTCAGTCCCTTTCTGCAGCTCTGCTTTCCAGCATCTCATTCCCCAGTCATACATACATCTGGGATTGCCCCATCCCAGGTGCAGAATCCAGCATTTTCCTTTTTTTTTTTTTTAAACTGAAAACCTATTCTGATCACAACTCAGCTTATACCACTTTTTGAGGTTCATTGTAAAGAGAGAGAATTTTTTTCATCAGGTACCAAAAAATGTATGGATTCCACTAAATCTCTAATTTGTGTTATTCCCATAGCACAAATGCATAGCTGTGATGGAAATCTGGAGTGGGTGTTTATTTGGCTTACTATGCCTCAGGTCACATCTAATTGCTGAAGAGCAGCATGAAAGTTCTGTGAACATAGATACATTCACCTGGTCTGATGCTCAGATACTGCAGAAATGAGTGTGTTAATACAGTTGTGGCCTTCTCACATCCTTCAGCAAATCCACCCCTGTTCATATAAGTATGTAAGTGGAAAGAGTGTCAGAAGCTGGCTCAGTCTGTGGTAGAAAATAGTCTGTGGAGATCCTAGGAAAATGAACATGAGCTTTGCTAAAATAAGATGCAATTACACAAGCAACTGAGTCAATATAATTCTTATTATACATAAAATACTACTTACCAAACACTTTATTGCTACTAAAGTAAGTACTATTGTAAATGTTGTCAATACACATTGGTATATTTTCCTTTTCTTGGTGATGTTTTTTGCTTGTAAGGCACTAAGGCTTCACATTTATAAATAAAACACATTCAGGAGTGTGTTGTGACTATAAAAATATGTAGGGGCTTTATAATTATATAAAAATTTTGATAAGCCATTTGAGTTTGCCATGAACATGAGCATGATAATGCATATGATTTAATCAATACACCTTTCAAAGGAGCCTCATTTGGGAAAATGCAAAAGCCATATCTTGCAGTCAGTATAAATATTTCATTACATTATCTCTAATTTAACTTTTACTCTAGTTGGTAAGCCCCTAGTGGTACATAGTTTTTTCCTTCTGATTTTATTGCACTGGTAACATGCAATCATCTCACAGCCTTTTGCTTTGTGATCTATGGTATATTGCCTCTCCTTAGATTAATCTCATAGTCATTATCTCATTTAAGTAGGTAGTATTTGACCATCTAATCAGCTTAAAGCAACCTGAGTAGAATAATATGGTCTTAAATTTGGCATTCAGAAGCATTTCTGAAACAACGAGAAAGTGATTAGACAAAAATATATGATCTAGATCATTCCCTTTATGCATGAAAACGCACACTACTTTTACTGACATAATTAAATTGCCTACATTTCTGACTTTTTAATAATGAAAAAGTAAACCCTTGAGTGTTTAGATGATTTGCTATGTTGATTTAAAGCAAGGAATTCAGCAGTACCTACTCAGGCATTTACTCTTCTTGTGGAATGTAGACAGAATAAAATCAGTGCCATAGCTTCTTAGTGTGTCGGATTTTGTAGAAATTTTTTATTTTCCTGTTCAAGTGCTCCTTTTAAGTGCTGGCATATGCATATACTAATTATATAATATATGTAATGTACTGTATCCTTCACAAACTGCTGCAGTGTGAGTCCATCCCATGGGCAACAGTTCATCAGACACTGCTGCCACTTGGGTCACTTTTCCACAGGGTGCAGTCCTTCAGGCACAGGCTGCTCCCATGTGGATCCCCCATGGGCCACAAGTCTTACCAGGAAAACCTGCTCCAGCATGGGCTCCTCTCCCCACAGGTCAGGAGCTCCCTGCCAAGACCCTGCTCCAACATGGTCCTCCCATGGGGCCACAGCCTCCTTTTGGCCATCCACCTGCTCCAGCGTGGATTTCCTCCATGGGCTGCAGGTGGATCTCTGCACCCCTGTGCTCCTCAATGGGCTGCAGGGGCACAGCTGCTCCACCATGGTCTGCACCACGGGCTGCAGGGGAACCTCAGCTCCAGTGCCTGGAGCACCTTCTTCTCCTCCTTCTCCACTGACACTGGTGTCTTCATTGTTGTTCTCATGTTCTCATTCTGCTCTTCTCTGGCTCCCATTTTCATCTGCACAATGACTTTTTTTTCTGTCCTTAACTATGTTATCACAGAGGTGTTACTGTCACTCCTGGTTGGTCCAGCCTTGGCCAGCAGTGAGTCCAGTCTGGAGCCGTCTGGCATTGGCTCTACTGGACATGGGGAAACCTTCCAGCAGCCTCTCAATGAAGCCTCCTCTATAGCCCCCCTGCTACCAAAACCTGGTCACAGATATCCAATGCATGGTGAAAGTGAAAAATTCTGTTTACCATGTCATCCAGCTATAGAAAGAAAGAAGTAGTATGTTCAGATTTCAAACCTGTAAAGTTGCAGGTTTTGATAGATAAACAGCAATTTTTTTTCAAGGCTTTAATGTTTTGTGGGAAGATAGTAAAGGTTTCTAGATGCTCTTGGAAATCCAATTTAGACCTTGCAAATCAGGAATTACTGATCCTGATGCCAGAGTCAGCTAAGAGCTGCTTCTGTTTTGGTGACTGTTACAGCATTTGCACTTTTGGGACAGTGAGGATGGTCTGCATCTAAAGGATTAGAGTCCTTCAGAAGCCTGAATTGAAGTGAATGTAAAATAGTAAGGAAACTGAGTATAGTGTCAAATAGATTCTCATAGGATTTGTCTACTAATGGCACACAGGACACTAACAATTTAAGTACAAATTAACCTTTAGCACAGATTAGCAGTATGAAAAGAATCCCCAAAGTGAATTGTTTTCCTCCCTGTGTGCTACAGTGAAGTGGTGCTATAGGTTAGTCGAGTCATCAGTCATCTAAAATGAACTGACACTGATGTTTGCCTGTAAAGGCTTAGATACTTGCTTTTATTTGTCAAAAAACCCTTGACTTGGTTCGACTGAAGGTTAGATAACATTAATTTGTTAAGACATCTCAGTTCTTTATAGGTAATCTGTTCTCTATGAATCTTCATTTCTCATTCCCTAAACATTATCCAGCCTCAACCTTTTTGGATGCATGCCTTATTCACTCGATGCTATCTTTCTTCTCCAAAAACATGTCAGTAGCTTTTGGCGTTGCATCGTACTGCTTTGTCACATTCTTAGTTTATGTTAAATGAGCAAAACGCCAGGAATTTCAAAATTTTCTGTACTGGGTATCTATTTTGACATAATTGAAGTTTTGAGAGGCATGCAAATTTGGTCCTATCTACCTAAAACCGGACTGGAAGAACAAATCCTACAAAACCAAAACTCTGTCCCTAGCTGCAATTTCCAGCACTTTCACATGGCCTTCAGCAAATACACATAAGAGCAGTGCAATAAACCATCAATCCCTCTCAGAGTCCTCTAGATCTTCAAGAAAAAGTAAGACTCATTCAGTATTGTAATATTGCTGATTGTTAGGGGTCCCTTTGCTTTTAGTCTGAGTATTCCAGCACAGGGGAGAGAAAGATCTCTATTGATTCTTATGACAAGAGCTTCAGATACTCCACATTGGGAAGTAACGGAGCATAGTATGACAAGACCTATTTGTTATGAAGTATGTATGAAAGTACCCAGCAGTCTGGATATGTTGCACTGAAGATATTCAGTAGTTTCCATATTACATCAACTTCACTTGCCATATGATCTTTTTTTGTTTTCCTTGTAGGTATTTGGTGCATTAAGCTTATAATAGAAGCTTTCTCAGTCTGGAAATGCAGTACAGTTCTTCCCAACACTACTCCCTAAAAGCCACTTCTAAGTTTGGTAAATTGGCATTAGACCCTATACCAAGATTTACCTGCCACTTTAAGAGATAATTTATGACTACCATCACACTATAATTTCAGCAGAACTTGTTCTAATATTACTGTAACATCCATTTGTCATTTAGCTTGTTGGTTAGTCGTTCATCTTCTTGAGAGAAGAATATTGTATGCTTTCCTTTGGAAAAGGTCAAACAAAAATTCCAGGCACTAAACCGCTAAAATGTCCCATGTGTTTAATTTTAAAACTACAAATTCTACAATAAAAATTCTAGAATGTCTCTTCAGGAAATACACTACATTTTATATATTTATGCTTCTGTAATATTATTTCAGAACCTACTAGTTGCTAGAAAGATGTAATTACTGTTATAACTCACTCGAGTTACCCGAATTAGGTTGCATGTGCAGCCCAAGCATGAAAGAAAATCCAGAGCCTACCCTCTTGTCAAAGCAAAATTGTAAACCCAGTGGAGGAATGTTTGATTATTTGATTTTACAGCTGTTTGTGTCTGTGCTAAAAAAACATTATTCAGCCATGAAAAAATTGTTTCTCTTGGAAGATAGTACAATCAGTATTAATGGACAGGAAAAAAGACCTGTAGAGCTACCCAAGTGTCTTGTCTCCAAAGCACACTGAAACAATAAACTGCAAAAAAAAAGGCTCTGAGCCATAAAGCACAGTAAATAAGGCATTATGCATTTAGAAAATAATAGTGAAAACCACAAGAAAGAATGAGTAAAGAAGAACATGAAACCTTTTCTCATAGCTATATAGAAGAAAAGGAGAGAATTTAGAGAATAAAGCTGTCCTCATAATGGCAAACTGCTAATTATTTTGAGACTTGTTTTGTTTATGCTGCCACAGTGCACTGCCATTAAAACTATGGACCTGAATTATCTGTGTGGTATACTTAAGTCCAAAGTATTTGAATTTATATGTTGAGTTTCACCACTCACACACCTATTTGTTTTTTTCTAAAAAAAAAGATCTGAAATGCAATGGCTCCCGAAAATGTCTGGTGACAGTGAGGTAGATACTGTTTGTTCCTCTAAATAAGATGCATATATTCAATGTTATTTTAGTTTCAGACACTGCAGGAAACAGGGTTCATAGGTTTCTGTTTTCTCCTTTCCCAAATGGCACCATTCATTCTCTGGTGATGTGAGAGAAGAACAGTGTTTATACCTCCCTTTGCACTGGAAGCTGAAATAAAATATGTTAGAACATCTGAGTCTCCTAGAGGCATTTTTCATGTTCATCTATTTCTTAAGGGAAGAAGTATAACCAACAGGCAAGCGTTTGAAAGACTACTGTCCCTTCATGCTCACTCTGTGTGTTTTCAAGCATATCTTTCTAGGCTTGTTTCTTAACCACTCTTTCTTTTTGTTGTTATTTTCAGTCTGCCTGACATAGTTTAGTACAAATATCTACATTGCCAAAAAGGTGTCCTTGTTTTTCTTAGAGCCAGCCCTGCTCCTCTTAAATATGCATAGATACATGCTTTGGGCTTATTTAATCATAATTCACGTGCCCAAAGTATGAGGTTTGGAACATGACATATAGACTTTGGAATAATGACTCTTCAATATGGACTGCTTACAGGAGAGATCTGGATGTAAACATAAGGTACTTCAATTATTTCCTTCTGAAGGAAATGAGGATATTATTAAGATATCACATTTATAATGATAATCTGCTTATGCTTAGCTGTTGGGTATCCCAGACTGTCTCTATTCTCTTCCTGAATAGATTGCTTGCTTCTTTTGTTCAAGGAGTTCCTGGCTTGGGGCTCTGATCTTGAGGGTTTGGTAAGCTTTAGATATTGCCATAAAGCTGAAAGAGTTCTGCTTGGATCTGAAATACTCAGGACATAGACTTCTGATGCTATGCCAAACATCCAGGAACCAAAAGGTAGACCGCACAGAAAGTCTTAAGGTGCTGATAGTCTTGGAACCCCAAATGCTGTTTATTTCCCTTAATCTACCCCTCTTTGGAAGAAGGCAACTTGAAAGCCTGTAGGTTCCCAAGAATGGATTAGTCTGCTTTCTGAAGTTATTTTAAAATGACTGACCCAATCTGGTAACATGAATAGTGCATGGCAGGATAATAAAAACTTAAGATAGTCTCTGATGGACACCTGCTTGTAACTTAGAATATGTTTGCCAAAACTTCATGTCCCAGTCTCAAGATCGTTGCTGACATATGTTCATTTAATGGGAAAAAAAAAAGTCTTTTACTGGAGAGTTCTCAAATGTCTTGATTAGAGATACTTAACCAACACAAACTACTTTCTGGAGTTCCAGTCCAAATTGAGTTAAAAACCCATAAAATATTGCCATAACCATTGGAGCTGAGGAGTAAATACAAATGTTTGAAGTTCGTAACTTCAAACAGGAATGAAAAATTTTACATCGAAGCGCAAAATCAGAATTTTTATTTGATAGCGTGGGTTCATTTAATGGAGCGTAATGAGGAAGATCAATTGATACCTCCTGATTTCTAAACTCTTGTTCCATTCATTATCGTTCTTTGATTTCCAGTAAGTATGATGATGCCTTCACTTTCAGATGTTTTTTTCAATTTCTTCCAGGAGAGAAGAAAACCACAAACCATTCCAAATGCTGAAAGTTCTCAACTCATCTTACATATCCTACAGACGTACTAACAATGTTAATTATTGAGAAAGTCTTGATTGTTCTTGATTACTCTGCCAAGATCTGGTATAAAATGCAAACCCACAAATTACATGGCAAATTGTAAGTGGGTTGGTTTTAATGATATTTTCATGTACTAGGAAAATTATTTCATTCCTAAGTTTTATTTACTAGCATTTTAATATGACCATTAATAATAAAAACATGGGTTATATACATAAATAAGGAAATTATTACTTCATAGTTTTGAAAGGCACCTGACACGATGGTGCACTTTTATGTGTGCAAAGTTCCAAATATCAGCATTAGGACAGGGTGTGCAAATCATGCAAATCGTAAAGTTCTTTCTAACTGTCACCCTGACTGTCATGTCAATATGTATTTTATGAAATTATTTCTTATTGAAAAATATGCAGTCTCTAAACAGAGACTCTCTACTAAACATGCCCTGTTTGGTAGAGAGTTAAAACTATCTTGTCTTCTGTGGCCCTAATGATCTGATTTTCTGAAAATTAGTGTTTGACTTCGGGAAGGTTTCCTGTTGGAGTTATAAGAGATTTCTCCTGAATCTGTAGGTTTAAAGCCGAGATGAGTGTTGGATGCAAGTCTGTGACTTTCTGCGTGCTCTGCCAGAAGGTTATTATGTATGAAATGAAAACAGTAAGCTCCCTAAGCTGTCTTTCCAAGCAAAGATTGAGCATCCATTGCCTGAAACAGGTGTTACTCCCTTTTACATTGAATAAATTTTTAGAGCAGTGTGAAGCAAGGATAATGCAGGTATCCCCTCAAAATGCCAGGAGTGGAGGGATTTAGGAAAATTTATTTCCAAAGGGGAGAACACTGAAGAACATTAAACCTAACAGTGTTACAGACGCTGGGCCTTGAGTAAAGATACACCT
This sequence comes from Calyptomena viridis, assembly GCA_013390005.1. NCBI lineage: Eukaryota > Metazoa > Chordata > Aves > Passeriformes > Eurylaimidae > Calyptomena > Calyptomena viridis. The sequence continues at coordinate 64,031 of WEIV01003932.1, forward strand.
CTGTTCTCCTCAAAGCTTTTATCATCCCCAGCCCCCCTGCTGGGTGGAGGCCTTCAAACATGTCTGCAAGGATCTTATCTTCTTCCCATAGCAGGGAGAGCTTCTCTGGAATGCAGTGGCAGAAGAAGTGTCTTTGGGAAAGGTGCCTCTCCTAGGCAGGAGTGACTTCCTAAGTGAAATAAGCCCTAAACCTCCTCGAAATAATCCTGTGTAAAGGGTCTTCTACACTTACAAGCAGTGTTATAATAGCTTGTGTAAAATGACTGTTGCTATTGAGTGATAATGACAATGCTAGTTTAATCTATTATATCTGCTTGTTTATTGCTGTCATATTATGAAGATGACATTTATGTATCACCTTTGATTTGAGCAAATAACTTTGACATTCAGCAGCAAAAGGCCAATCTCTCAATTTTGCTTTGAAGTTTAAAGTTCTATTGTGCAAATACAATTGAACTTTCTTCACTTTACCTGCACCCCGTTTTGCATTACAGGAGAAGACTAGACATGTGAAATCAAAAAATTGCATTTATCTGGTAGGGGGACAGTCATATATTTCCTATCATTTGTTCATTCTTCTTTAAAACAAAGAAAAGGAGACAAGAAATTTCAATTAGATTTAGTAAAGTGTAAAAGCCGTCAATACCCTTGACATTTTTCATTCCATTTTTGTAATGCTGTTGTTTCACAGAAGAGTTCTCATCTGGACTACCTCTCTCTATACCCACATTCAAAAGTACTTGAGTCCTGAGTAATTAAAAAGTCTATCATAATCTCCTTTTCATGACAGCTAATGCACTGCAAAAGTGTCACATTTCACTTTGCTAAATACAATTAAAAAATCTAAGAGAAGCAGATGGTATGGCATTTGAAGGTGGTAGACTGCAAAAGGATGCTGAGTTCATTCACAGGTTTGCTTTGTTCGATTCAAAATGATGCCTTGTTAAATCCCAATGAGGAGCCAGGAATACTGTAGGGCTGATAATCTCTGTAGTACTGATGATCTCAGTCTTCATAATTAATTATGCATGCATAATCACTTTGAGAATCTTCCAAAAACTTACATGTTACCTTCTTGAAGGAAAGCCAAGGATTTATGTACCGTAACATAACACAAGTGAATGTATTTTGAACAGAGAGATTAGATTAACAGGTGAGGTTCCACTCTTTGGATGGGAATGCCCTTTTGATTTTCTGAGGACAAAATCATGATCCACTAGTGATAAACCCTGATTTAAAAAAGCTGAAATGATGTCTTTTAGACTGAAGAAGAATAACTGAAGGCCCTGAGATAGATAACTGACTGGCTATATGGTTGTATTATGAGCACATTTCTAGATATTCCTAAGAACTTTACAGCTGATTTAACTTATATTTTTTATACACTTTCAAAAGGAAAAAAAAAAAGATACTGTAAAAAAAAAAAAAGCTTTTATATATATTTAATTAATTGAGGGCTTTTTTTTTAGCAATCAGAGTGTAGGGATAGAAAGCTGGCATTCGTCTTTGATTCTGAATGAGTTTT
>WEIV01003932.1:68628-99318 GCA_013390005.1 Calyptomena viridis
AGAAGCAGTTTAGAAGGTTCTGCTTTTTTTTTTTTTTTTTTTGGTGGGGAATATATCTTCATAAAACACAAAAGTATAGTTGTGAGAAATGGATAATGATATGTAAAACAAATTACTATCTTTTGTATGTTGACACAGTACAGGAAGGAAGTTTTGGGGGTTTGGGTCTATGCTGTATTTTGCTCTTTTTAAGAGAGACGTCTGACTGCTTTTGATCTAGACAAGCATTCTGGTACCACTGGTATTCCTGCAACCCCTTCCTTTGAACTTCTCTTTTGGCTGCCACTGTTTTGTCCTGCTGCTGTCTTCTTGTAGATCCATTTACTGAGCAGCAGTCTGCACACATTTGCTCCTGCCATGTGCCCCTTTCAGTAGTTCTCATCTCATGGCTGATCACAGCCCTTTATTCTTGCCAGCAGCGTGTGGCAGATGGGTTGTGTGACATAAAAGCCTTTGTTTATGAGTGGAAAGGCATGCAGGTTGAGTCTTATGGGAGGGATGGAGTACTTAACTAACTACATGTCTCATAGGAAATACACTCTACACCTGATATTCATAGGTTAAGGTCAAACCCATAAACATGTGTAGAATTAATTTGAACATGTCACTTCTACCTTTGTTTTTCAAAGGGCTTGGATTCATTGGTGGAAATCTGCTTATTTCATAATGTGTAAAAACACATTAGTAATTCTTTCATTTTTTAAGGGAAAATTATGGGGTTTTTATCTGAAGAAATTACTATTCCTTTAAATCTCCTTCAAAGTGCAAATGTGAAGAAAGGAGCCTTACTGAATTTTAGTAATAGCAAAGACTTTTTTTTACAAAATCTGTTTCTCAGCAATGTGGGTCCTTCTGTCACTCTTTCCTCCTGCCCTTTAATGTGGGCAGCCTGAGGAAAAATGGTCAAAGCAGAGGTCTGCCATTTCTCCTCAGTGACAAATCCTTCATAGTCCATTGCCAGCTGAAACACAATGGTTCTGTCTTGAGGCAACTAAGAATTTCTTAAATTGAGATGATTGTAATTAACTCCCTTATATTCCTGCCACCACTCCTTTTCTGTCATACCAGCTTGGTTTTATGTGAGATCCCTCAAGGCTGTTCCAGCAATCAGCTAGATGAAGGCAGGTAGACTGAGTAAGCTGCAGCAACCTTCTAATTAATGGTCAATAAACCTAAAAGATGTTGGAATTGAAGTACAAGATGTAACATGTTCTTTTTTCTTGGAAATATTTAAAGTCGAGTTCTGACAGAAATAGAACTCAGCTTGATGCTATGCATCAATAATCAAAAAATGAATTAATAAAACTAATGAACGACACAAAAATGACAGAAACAATAATTAAAAGAAGCAGGTGGTTAATGTGAATTTGTGACTGGGTGTTTTACAAGAACCAAATAGAAGGAATTCAGCCAACAGGTTTAGAGACTCTGTCCATGAAAGCAGTGACTTTGAAACCACTTAGGTTTCATAAAGTGCCTATGTTGATTCTTTAGTTCAGATGAGGAACATGCACTTAAAACCAGTTTCCCAGTCATCCCATTGTGAAACATCCAGTCTGAGAGACCAGGTTGAATATAGTCCAAAGTAATATCTGCCAGAAAAGTGTGAAGTGTGGGCATGCAGCTGCATGAGAGTTCTCTAGATGACCAGAGAGCAAAAAGAGTTGATGTGTAAACGCAGTCTGTAAGATCATATGTTAATTTTCAAATAATGGGTTTATATGTCTTCATATGACCAGGATTTTGCACTCTGTTCTACTGTCCACAGTTTCCAAGGATTATAATAATGCAATCAGAAATTGTGAAGCTGATTCAAAAAGATATCTTAGAGTAAAAGTCATAGCCATCTGGATCTGGAAAGTGGTGGGTTTTTTTGTTTGATTCATTGTATTCTAAAAAGTTTGATTATTGTAACTAAGAATCTTCAAAATAATATTATTATGGACTAAAAAGCTTTTTAACATACTTGGCAAAAGGTATGTTGTAAACTCATGGCTGGAAGACAGATAAATTTAAATTGGTGACATTCACCACTTTTTTTTTCTTTTTTTTTTTTTTTTTTTTAAAAATTATTGCTGAGAATTATTAATCTTTGGTACAAGCTTTCTTGGAAAGTCATGATTTTTCCATCTCTTGATATTTCCAAATCAAGACAGAATGTCTTCCTCGAAGATGTACTCTAGCTAACCGCAAATTATAGATTCTACTGCAGGGAGAACTGTGATACACACTAGGTCAAGCTAAACTATACCAAACAAATAGTCCTTTCCAACCCTAGAATCTATGAATTTGTGTTGTCAAATTTATATATGCCAACCTCTTACACAACTGAAACCTGTTTTGAGTCACTTTATAACCTGACACGTATGCTATCTAGTCTCTAGCATGCTCTTATTTCTGGAATTAGTAGCTCTCTGCACACTCCCAAGGCACTTCTTCAAGCCAGTGCTTTCCTGAAGGTAAGATGTTCTACAAACAAAAGAAAACAATGCTCTTGTGACAGGTGGAGCTGTGATGTAACCTTAATTAATCAAACATACTGCTTGGGATTTTTTCCAGAGAAACTTACAAGGGCACTCACTAGCTGAGGGGATGGGTAGAGGGAAACATGGTTAAGAAGAGATCTGATATTATTTCAATTTGTTATTATTTCAAAGACAATTGATTCTGTCATTTCATTTTATCTCAGGATGTTTTCAGCACCTAATAACCTTATAAAATTTTAAACTTTTCTGCAAAAATCTGCCATAGGACTTTTAAATTTTAATTTCTCCCCCATCACCCAACCCTGATCTGGGGAATGAGATTAGTCCCAGCAGCTGTATTTTCAATAACTGTATTTTTTTTCTTTAGGAAGCTTCAGTGCTCCAGGTGTCAGCATGAAGTGGGAGTTGACATTTGAAAGGAAGATAAGTGATTATGTTGAGTGAGTAGGGGTTTTGGAACACTGTTTAGAGAGAAATCTGTTTTATTCTGGCCTCTAAAAATGAAAACTTAAAGAGTCATGTAGACTGGGCCATTAGTGAAGGGAATGAGTCAAGGCACTTTCCATTCTTAGATTTAGTTTTGAGTGATTTAGTGTAGGTTCCAAATAGAACTTAATTTGTAAATAAAATCTATTAATATAGGGCCTCATATCTATATATATATGCTGTCTCTCTCTCTATATATAGCTCTCTATAGATTACTAGATTTAGATGGACAATAGGGAAAATGAACCCAAATGGACTAACTTCTCACAACAATGAATAAGAAATAATTTTGCTTGAAAAGTTTAACAGTCTATAACATGAGTAATTGAAAAAAAAACAATTCAGATATGACACAAAAAAACTATATGATGCATGAATACATAATGTATGCAGTTGATGCACATACAAGTAAAAAAAAAAATATTTTTTTAGATACAATAGTTAAGACCATTTTGAAGATCAGTAAGAAATAGTTAACTTTTTACGGCAGAAAAATCTGTATTTAATCTGTGTTTAAAGGAGCTTTTGGAGACTGCAGACAGAAACTCCCTGCATGGATGCACACTCAGCATCCTGGTGCTGAATCCTGATCTTATTGTCTATTATAGTGATACAATGACCTTAATCTATATGAGGTAATCAGATATGTTAGCATTTTAATCCAAATGATCTTAGACTTAAAGCTACTTTGTGAGCAATCTCATTTGTCTGATTTTTGCCTATAGAAAGGTGTCTCTCTCACAGACACTCCTGTCTGTAGAATCTCTGACTTTTCCCTTTTGTCTAACTTCCTAGTCACCTAAGTAAAGCTAAATGGATTTAAGCTGCTTATGTAGAGGCTTGTGCAGCTTGTATATGCTAATTTAATTGTATATGCTAATTTATTCTATCTCCAAGTGGTTATCAAACATTATTTCTAAAATTACCTTAAACTAAATAGTGCTTGGAGTTGTGTGTACTCACACAACTAAGAGTGATGAATAAATGGTAGCTTTATATGTCTGCTGCAGACTACGAATATTCATATAATGGATGTAAACCTAACAGTAAATCAAGTGGTTTAGATATATCGGTCACAAACCAATACTATTCACAAAAGACTTTGACTCACTTTTCCTCATAGTGATATATAAATTTAGATACACTATCTTTTTCAAAAATTTACTTAGAATATAGTTGTTGGTTTGTTGTTTTTTTTTTTTTTCCTGTGTTGCCGGAAGCTCAAAAACTAAAATTTATTGCTGAAGTGCTTGATTAACATTCTGACTACTCACTGACATAGTCTGTTGTTTATGTCCTGCAAATTAGTAGCATCAAGGCCAGTTGCTTGGAGACAGCATAAGCATTTCTGTGTTTAGAAATTAAAGGAGCTCTGGGAATTATATAAAAATATGTTTAATTAAGTAGGGAAAAATAGGGAATTATATGCAATTAATTTAAGACATTGTGGAAGGTGTCTAGCTTTATGTGTTTGTAGCTAGAGAAGAAGCTGTTCTGTTAAAGTGAACCTGCTATCCAATTCCATTCTTGTATTCTCAACTAAACACATTTCAGTTCAAAAACAATGCAACAAGTGGGAGTAAATTTGCCAAAGAGATTGAGGCTTTTTTTTTTTTAATCCCAGTTAATTCTACGCATATTTAGTCATAACTAGATACATTTCTCTCCTTACTCAGAGTTACTGTAATTCTGAGAGAAATGCCTTGAGTGGTATAAACTCTGTTGCTAATCACCCAACCTCATGCTAAGTATCTCTATCATGGTCACTTGCCTCACTTCTCAAATGGGTTATGAGGGGAAGAAAAATCAAACAAAGAAGGGCTCTGAGTTGAAAAGTAATAGGAGTTTCTTTACAAACATTCTTCTGCCTTAAGATATACTTTTGAGCCTACTTTACAAAGTGATACAGTTTATTTCTAATGAAAGATGCTCTGCATCTGTGAAGCTACTCATCCTAGGCTGACCTGTGACCAGCTGAGAGCAGCTCCCCAAGAGCACTGAAGCAAGGGATTTGTGCTCTTCTGAGAGTCAGGGACATCAGTCACTGCTGCAGGTATGTGCTTCTGCTTCCCATTGTGCTCTGTCAAAATACTGTGGCAGGGGGACATGGCAGACAGCTGAGGTAGCTTTGGAGAAGTTTCATTGCAGTGCTTTATTAATTAGTAATTTGAGAAAGGGTGAAGCTCAACAGTTACAATGGCACATCTTTTATTTTTTACTTGAAGTGTGATGAGCTGCCTAAAAGTTTGCTGGCTGTTGCATATCTGATGGTTTTTACTATGCACCACTGAGCACATGCAGCCTCTATTTCCAAGTTCAGACCTAGAAAACCTCTCCTCTCTTTAAGCATCAAAAATATGGATTTTCTCTCTTCAGCTTACAAGGACCTAATGACCATTAGAAACAGAGCAGAAAAGTTCAAAGCTGTTGACTCCTTTTTGTGTTTAACCTCTAGCTTCAGAAGCAGCAATTTGAGTAGGATTGCTCTTCCCAGAAAGAGTGCAAAGGTAGTGACTGGTGAGTGTTGCTTTAACTGCTGGATCATTCCTGAAGGCTGATCCTTTGAAAGGATGATGATAATTAGAATGACAATTTATAAAATGGCTCAGTATTTCAACTGCAACATCACATCAGTATTTGAATATGTCAGATATGGACCTTGATTAGTTATGGATAAAAGAGGTGTCATGGGTTGAGATAAGGACAGAGAAAGATGACTCCCCAATTACTGTCACAGGCAAAACAACCTTGATTTGGGGAAATTAATTTGATTTATTAACAATCAAATCAAAGTAGGATAATGAGAAATAAACCCAGATCTTAAAAATGCCCTCCCTCTACCCTTGGACTTTAACTTACTCCTGAATTCTCTACCTCCTCCCCACCAGCAGTGCAGGTGGATGGTGACTGGGGGCTATGGTCAGTTCATCATACATTGCTTCTGCCACTCCTTCCTCCTCAAGAGAAGGACTCCTTGCACTCTTTCTCTGCTCCAATGTGGAGTCCTTCCTGTGGGAGACCATCCTCCATGAACTTCTCCAATATGAGTCCTTTCCTTCCCATGGGCTACAGTTCTTCACAAACTGCTCTGGCATGGGTCCCTTCCATGGGGTGCAGTCCCTCAGGAACAGGCTGTTCCAGCTTCAGTCCCTCACAGAGTCATAACTCCTGCCAGCGATCCTGCTCCAGTGTAGGATGCTCTCACCACAAGGACACAGGTCCTGCCAGGAGCCTGCTCCAGCATTACCTTCTGGCGGTGTCACAGCCTCCTTTTGACATCCCCCTGCTCTGCTGTGGGGTTCCTCCATGGGCTGGAGGTGGATCTCTGCTCCCCCATGGTTCTCCATGTGCTGCAGGGGAACAGCCTGTCTCACCATGGTCTTCACCACAGGCTGCAGGGAAACCTCCGCTCTGGCACCTGGAGCACTTCTTCCCCCTTCTTTTCCAGGTGTTTGCATAGTTGTTCCTCTCACATGTTCTCACTCTGTTCTTCTCTGGCCACAATTACATCTGTGCAATAACTTTATTTTTCTTTCTTAAGTATGTTATCACAAGGGCACTACCACCATTTCTGATTGGCTCAGCTTTGTCCAGCAGTGGGTCTATCCTGGAGCTGACTCCCATTTGCTCTGCCAGACATGGAAGAAGCTTCTGGCACCTCCTCGCAGAAACCACCCCTGTAGCCCCCCAAAACCTAGCACGAAAACCCAATACAGAAAGTGTAGATATACAGCAATGAAAATGTAGTGAATATAGCCACATTTTCTGAAGGAGAAATGAACAAAAAGAACAAATTCTTTGTAAATATACATCACATGCTATCTGTTCATATTATTCAGTTCTATGATAAGGAATTCATCTCCAAGTAAATTCTCTGAGTTTTAAGGTTTTATATTTAACTACAACTCACTTTACCCTCTGATCTGGTTAACTCCTTTTCCTATAATTTTAAAGTGGCTGAGTGATTTATCTTTTAACTTGGGTCTTTGCTCGTCTGAGCTTGCATGCAATGTCCAGAAGAAGAATCTGCAGGCCATTTTGACAAAATTCAGAACTTGAGTAAAGCATCAAACAGAGTTCTTGCTGAGCTTCCAGTCTCAGAATAGGTAGTGCCACAGAATAGATAAGCCTGGAAGCAGCTTCTGGAATTTGTCTAATCCAATGTGCCTGCTAAGAGCAAGGTTATCTAGAGCAGGTTACTCAGGGCTATGCCTAGTTATGTTTTGGATATGTTTTTGCAGGGATGGAGACTCTGCACCTCTCTGGGCAACCTGTTCCAGTGTTTGATCACCTACAAAATAAAATGGTTTTTCTAATATTTAAATGTTATTGACCTCATGACTTTTTCTGTCTAGGTGATTTTCAGATGGTCAGCTCCCAGCACGTACTGGTGAATGGGGTTATCCCTCACGTGCAGGAATTTGCATTTCTCATTATTTAACTGCAGGAAGTTCCTGTCAGCCCATTATTCCAGCCTGTCCAGATCTCTCTGATTGATAACAAAACTATCTAGAGCATTCTGTCAACTTTTAATCATCTGGAAATAAAATGAGAAAAACAGTATTTGAGATTTGTAAAAGTCATGTGTTTTACCAGTACAGCATCTGAAATATCACTGCAGCAAGAGTTGAACTGTGGGATTGACAGTTACTAGATTTTTTACAGTGTCTGACCTGTTTTAACAGCACTTGCAAGACTCACAGGCATGGTCTTTTCAAATTCATCATTTTGTGGAAGTTTTTGGAATACAAACTTTAAAATTGTGTAAAATGTGCACTTTTAAAAGAGCCATAACAAGAAATTCAAATAAGCCCCTTTTATCAAATGAACATATGAAGCAAGCAAATTTAATTAACCCTTTTGTCTTCCCCAAAATAACTGTAATCTCATAATTAAAAATATGATTGAGTTAATAATTTTAAATATTTAAGTATATCATTAAAGAGAAGGGAAGGTATGGTAGTTAAAGTACTAATTGAGAAGACTTAAATTGAGTTCTTTACTGGGTTTCTAACTTTACTGGGATTTTTTTGCGACTTGACATAGACCTGCTAACAGAGAATTGGCAGAGAAAGCCTGAATCATTCACTCACACTTCACACAATGAGAAGAGCCATATGGTAGACATCTCATGTAGTAAGGGTTCCTAGAATACTCTTTTCATGTGCTCTCACTCACTGCAAACCTCAAACTCATCCCAAAACTCTCTGTCTATAGTGAAAGGTAAAGGTTATGTTGGTGGCTGTCTTTTCAACTCTGTTCTTGTTAGATGTTAATTTAATATGGCTTGCATTTGACAAGGCTAGATAAAAAGGTCTTTGCAGAAGTGTTGTTGCAATCTTGGAAGAATTTCGAAACACCAAAAAGCTTCTGTGCACATGTGCCTTTCTTCCTGTATGAAATAGAAGCAGCAAACTTCAAAGCTATATGCATACTGAGATAGATACAATTCCACATTTATAAAACAATTGTAATGCTTCCTTTTCTCACAGAGAGTTGCATGGCTGGATATACTGAATCACTATGAGATTCTGAGGGACAAAGATCTGTAAGCAGAGAAGCTAGAAATTTTCAAGTGGCAGAAAAGTAGAATTGTAAGGTATTAGTGTTATTACTGTCATCTGACTACTGAAATCTAAACAATGCACTTCTCATATAAACACCTCTTACTTTGCATTTTAGGAAGAAACCAAAGGGAAAAGGAAAAAAAAGTAAAATTTGCATGTGAGAGCACAGCGCAACTCCTCTGTAAAATGTCATACTATGTATTCCAGCCATCCATGCCTGAAATTTGGGAGGTACTTTGCAAGCAGAAGTGAGGTACTACTTTCTTGTTTTCCTCAGGTGAAAAATCTGACACGGTCTCTAAAATGACAAACCACTAAGGTTCTGAGACATTACCTGTTTAAGCAGTTTAAACAGAATTATATGAACATAGAGTAAAACACAAGAAATACGTTCGCTTCTCAGTTACACCTCAAAATTAATCACAGTCTATTAGTTGCTGGCAGGAGTGGATTGCAGGGAAGCCCTTATACAGGTATTTAAATTTGGCAGTTTGCCTTAATCTGCCAGGATACACACCACATAGATGTATTTGTGGACTGGACACAGACATCTCCTGCAACCATACTCAGCTGCTCACTTACCAGGCTGCTGAGACCAAAGTAGGGAAGAAACAACAGTCCCAAACTGGCCTAAGATGCAGCAAGGAAAAACGTTTTTAAGGATTAAATTTAGGATTTTTTAGATTAAATTTTAGAAAGAATGACATCCTTGCTTTTAGAACTCATAGCAAAACTACAAAAACTATCATTCTCAGGTTTTTTATTCATCATGATGGAACTTCTAAAATGAAAATTGGTTGGACCATGTTCTCCATATGGCAGAATATAATTAATTCCGCACTGTTCATCATCTACTGTTATATATAATCAGTTTTATACAGCACATGTTAGGGTATTCTTATTCCATTTTCTTATTTATAATAAGGTGATGGGTTTTTAACAGTAAAGACTGAAACTGGAGTGAGAACTGTTATCTCAAAGGAACCATCCTGGTATAAAATGCTTCATCAACACTCTTCCAGATTAACAGTAATCTGTTAGCAATTTGATATAATAACAAAGTGTAAGCCTTTTTCTGTCTTCTTTTACAGCCTGTTTTTTTTGTTTGGGTTTACGTGGTCTGCAGACATAGTCCCAGCCAGCCTAAGAGCAGTTAGCCACTCTCGCAGCACAGAGAATAAACAATCTGGAATGCCTTCCCTGAACATAAAATTTAACCTGTTGACAATGAATCTTAAAAATCTTAAATAAATTTGACATCACCAAGAAAGCATATATGCCACCCCACCTCCCACAAAAAGAAATAGGGAAAAAAAAAGGGAATAAATAAGACATCTCCTTGAACTTCTGTAGAGTCTATAAGACAATAATAATCCAAACTATGGACAAGCTTATGTACCATGTTATTTCTAAATGAAAATGTTTGCCTAATTGTATAGATTATGAATTCAGATGGAGATGTATATTTTACTGTGTCAATTTTTCATTCATTTAAATTATGACACTATGAAATTGCAGCTGCTCTCATCCCATATCATCCTGATCAAGTAAATGCTTAAAATGCAACATAATCATTAATTTTAGAGGAGACAGAAAATTCAAGGATGTGAAGCTTTTAGGTGTATCTTTTTTGTTCTGTCTTTTTATGACTTTACAGTCATTAGTTAATAGATAGTGAACATAAATAAAAAATTCTAATTTATTTTTTCTATTCCTCTATGTGGTAAATAACTCTGGGTTAGCACAAGGGATGACACAGAAGGAAGCAAAAAGATTATAAAACTCATTTTGCAGAGGAGGAAAATGAGGCAGAGGTTTTCCAGGGAGCTCTCTTCAATGTCAGCTTCTCCATTAGTGTCTCCTTTTCCAGGCAGCTTCACCTTATCTTCTTTCACTTTGTTGAAGGTGCCTGCATTGCTCAGGCAGTGCTTATATACATGCTGCTGTGATGTCAGAGCAGAAGCTCTCCAAACCTTAGCTCCCCCTGCCCTCCAGCACCGGCTGGGTTAGTATGGCTGAGTTTGGGATGAGGCAGCAGTGTGTTTTGGATTTCATGCTGTCCTGCTGTCATTTGCTGCATTAGGCTGTGTCTTGATAAGAAATTAGTGATTAAATTAAATGACTGGACTCATTTAATTTTGGTTCATTGTATTTGTTTATAGTTATTAACTTCTACAACATTTTTTTCCAAACTTATCTTCTGATTAGTTTCCTCATTATTTATTAGCTGCATGATTACCAGGGAGTTTTTCACAGTTGTCAAGGAAATCCTTGTTGGATTTGGTTTTTGTGTTGCTGTTTTTTGGTCACATTCTCAAATCAAAGATTTAGAGTGTTCATTCAGGTTATTAAGCTACTGTTTATCTGTAGTAGTATACTGCTGCCTTTTTGTCATGACTTCAGTTTGTGCACCCTACTACTGAGTAACTTCAAGACAGGGATTCATTAAATGAACATCTCCGTTGCACTGTGTGAACTGAGTACCTGAAATCATGCTTATTTTCTGTTGTCTCTGTAGTTTTCCATATCTTGTTTTTCTTGTCTCTTCCATTTTTAGACAGAAGCAGCCTAGTTTCATTGGCCTATCTGTATAACTCTATTCCCCAGACTTATGCATCGTTCAGTGTTTCTTTCACTTTCCTTTCTTCATCCCTTTCCATAATATCAATTTTATATCAAGGTGACCTTCACTGAGCTTGGTGTTATAATATAGTGTTGTTGTAGGACCACCAGGCATCACATTTATTATCCACTAGTAATTTTTCTCTGAAAGTTCTGCTTGCCACCAGGAAAAGCGTGATTGAACTAAGATGTATACTCATTCACATATTGATGTTTGTCTGAAGGCATTTTTTTTAACCCATGCCTCTATATTCCACAGTTCGTAACTCATCATCATTGAAGTGCAAGAAATTAGATGAAATTTAATTGCATGAAATTTCAAAGATGCAAATTGGTCAGGGAAGGGGAGACCATATTAAATCTATTAAGTTTTGGAAAGCATCTTATGCTGACATTAAAATAGCTCCAGAGGCAACAGAATTCAGTGTGTGATGAAGTTCTTCAGAATCAGTCTTGCACAGTCTCCTCATAAACTGACAAAAGCTTCTATATATCTGCATTTGCAAGTGGGGCAGAGGAAGGCACTCAGTGTGGTAATGACATTAAGCCTCTAATTCCCATACTACTCTCTCAAGCAATTGTGAAATATTATGCTTATCTGCAGCTTTAATTTAAGGATGGAAATAAGTTTAAACCATTCAATAAATGTGCCAGAAATGCTGTTTTCCCACTGGTACCTAGTAGGTAACTCTAAAAGCCTATCATTTCAGGCAAGCTGTTTTGTCTGCATCTTAAAGGGCAACAGAGCAAACCTGTGATTCTTGCAGTGCTATAGCTTTTTTTTTTTTTTTTTGTACTCCTTTTTTGAAGGAGTACATCAATCTCTGTGAAACTTTAATCAAGCTGAGGAAAAAGGGAGTATCTCACACATACCAGTTTGGCAGGGTACTCCTCTAGCAATGGGATGTGAAAGAATCTCATATTTGGTCCCAGCTATTTGGCCTAATTTGAGGGGGAAAGAAGGGAAGGAAAGGGTGTTGATGTGCTCTGACAAAAAATTTGAATGCTTGCAAGAAGGAAGATTCCTCAAGATCTGTAAAAGTACTTTCTTTTATCTCCCAATGATACTGTAGTAACCTTAGCAGTAGTGACTGTGAGCTGTAAGGAGTAACATTAAGCCTGGTGGAAGGCTACCCAGATGATTAATAAAGAATGTATAACCAGACAAATTAGTCTGGGAAAGCACCTCTTTGGTTGGTCTGAGTCTGTGTGATAGCTTTAAAGTTTGGTGTGTAGTATGTGATAAGTGAACGAATAAAAGTGGAAAGCTTTGTGTGAACAGAAATTGCTCTCATGTGTGCAGTGCATGCTTACTTAATAATGTATTGTAATGTGTCTTTAAGATTATTTTTTTAAGAGGGTAATTAAAAAATTGCAGGCCTAGAAATACTCTACTCTTCCTTTAAATCTGACTTGTCATGTAGATTTCAGTAAAAGCTTTTTGTAAGTGGGTGCTGCAGGAGTATGTTGTGTTTGCATAAGCTCACACACCTTGTACAAAATAAAATCCATCAAAATAGGTTAGGTACACAGCTAAATTTAAGCTCTTGTTTTGCTGTAAGCGTGTGAGTTGTGAGCAGTTTCACTGACTTTAGGGCAGCTCATATGCCTGAGTTTTGTTCAACAACCTCTGCACAAACTGAGCAAGAATCACTTGCTAAACACTGAAATAATAAAGGTAAGAATAAAGGAAAGTAGTCCTGGTTCATTCCAACTCTTTAGTTCTCAAATATAAAAGTAATTTTTTTCTAGCCTCAAAACCCATTTAGTGGGCAATATTACTGTAGAAATATTCTCTGAATTTTTATCTCAAGGTTCAATATTGTCTTTTTCTTCTCATAATGTTTTATATACCTCACAGTCATTTAATCCAATTGAGAACAGTGATCACCCACTTTGTCCCCAAATTTCTTCTTAAACATGTCTCCATCCACTTTCCCTACCACTTAACTGGAAAGAGTGCTCTTATGCAAATAGTGAGAGAAGAGAAAAAATCCTTTACTGGAACTTGTTTTCTTTTATTACCCTGGGCTGTTTTCCACTATCACTGTTGTAAATTGGCATGATAGATTACAACCTCTGTATTTTTTATGTAGGACAAGGCTAAGTTCTGAAGTTTGGCAGGTGAATAGTTGAGAACAAAAATAGTTAAGCTTACAGCAGTCCCAGTGTTTTTAGTTGTGAAACAAGTGTCTGTGTGAGCTGATGGGTCCTAACTCACTGACTTTAGTGAGATTGTAGTGTCTGTGATGCTTTCTCCATCCCAAGATTTTTAGCTAGATTTTGGGATATAAATGGCTGTCTGGAGAAACAGACATGAAGGCTATGAGATATTTCTACTCTTTTTTTTTTTTTTTTAATCTTTCAGTCTTACATGTCCTCTCTGATGTACTGCCAGCTTTGGTTACAGATCTCACAAAGTACAGTTTATATGGAGGACAAGCCTCGTTACCAGGATTCCTGAGCATATTGATGATCACAGGATTCAATCCACTTCAGTTCATATTTCAGCCTGTGTCATAAACACTTTAGGGTAATTAACCAGCTTTCCCTAATGATCACGTATGGCAGCTCAGAATATGTTTTTCATATTAATCCAAACATTCTGCCAAAGAACATTGAATCTTATTCCATTGTTGATTTCAATTAGGCAGTTTTGTCACAGTGATTACTTAAAATTAAGAGAAGTAAGAAAACAATTAATTATTAATTTATTATAAATTACTAAACATTATTACATCACAGGAAAGTGATGTCAGCTGTCAGAGTGAAATTGGACAGAATCTATCCAACACATATTATGTTGTTTTGCTCATGGGTACTTGTCATGGAAAGAGCCGCAGTTTTGGTTCAGCAGAAACTCGGATATAGGGAAACATTCCTTTAATGTGAAAATCAGAGGATGAGATGCTGCCATAGTCAGTGCTGCCCTTCATACCACGATGTCCAAATCTGCACAGGTAACTCATTTACATTTACATCAGTCCTGCATTGGCAGCATCATTAATATCAAAGAGTTAACATGTACGTCTCCTGATGCTCTTGCAACATGCCTGGCTGCCCCACTTGCCCTTCTGCCTGTGGGGCCACAGGAGCCTGTGCTCTATTAGCACATGGCTGTGCCAGGTGCTTTAGGAACCCCTGCTTGCTGCCTTGGTAGGATGCTTTCCCAAATCCACAGAGACTAGCCTATAGGGGCTCAAAGTGTTACTTTACATCATGGCAATAGTCCATCTGCTTTTTGTCTTCTTTGATTTAAGTTGTAATTAGCATAACAGAAGCCTTGCATAATCTGACTTAGGTCTAGATTTTTAAATGAGAAATTAGATCTTGCCTTCCTCTTTGTTCCTTCTCCATGAACACCCATGAGGGCAGTAGATGTTAGCCCTGCCTCCCCCGACATGCCGGTAGCACAGCCAGCAGCTCAGGATACTTGCAACTCCGTTATGACCCTCCTCTGTCGCATGAGCCTGTTTCTCCTCCCTCTGCCAGCATCACGGCTGGCGCTCCCTGGCTGCTGCCGCTTCCATGCTCATTCACCCTTCAGGCCGCAGTTCCTGTGCTGTCCTGGCCTCTCTTTTGCCACCTTCAGGTGTGGCCACTCGGGGATGCAGTGCCACATAGCAGGGGGGATTCCTGAACCACACTGAGTGTAACCAACGTGCAAGGCTTCCCCTCTCAGCACTCTCTTTAAAGTCTCTCCGGGAAGGATAATAACGAAAATACTGATTAAACAAAGTATTTATTAAGGGGGGGGGGGAATCATTGTAGCTCATCTACATCTAGCTGATGGGCAACTCTATGCATAATATACGTATAGTAAAAATAGCAATAGAACTTACTTGAAATTCAAGTCACTTTCAAATAATTTTTTGAGTCTCCCCCCTACGTGATTTCTGCAGTGTTAATTATGCTCCCCTTTAGGAGCCGTGCTTTATTCATTTAAATATGTTGTAACAATATTGTCACCAATTATTTTTACTGCTTCAAAAGGCAAATTGCTCTGTGCCAAGAATTAGAAAACAATTACTTTGTTTTTTCTTTATGTAAATTATTTGTCATTAGCATTTACCTTTTCAAGCAGGCATTTGATACAGGACAAGTAGCAGTATTACATAAAAGAGTAGCAGAAAAATAATCACGTCTCACAAAAGAGAGAAAATTATAATAAACTGTGATAAACGGAGAATTCTTAGAAATCAAATACTGAAGTTACATCTGCTCTTGGGAAACCTGATCAGCAGATATTGTACACAGCAGGTAGGGCATGTTCTCACATCACTTAGTGAAATTACAATAGCAATCCTTATACCTGTAAAATACATGGTGTGCATGATTTATTTTTAAACTTATGATTTACTTTTCTTCAAATGTTAGGCACTATGTGCTTCTAAGTGACACACGGTTTTTCTACCAGCAAACTATTTGGGGGGCAAGTATTACTTGCCTTATACAAACTATCACGTTGACAATCCCTAATGATTGTTTATTTGAGGAAAGCAGATTTGCTGCCTCTCCTTGTCTGTTCTTTTAACTTCATAATTGCTTAATTATAAAAGGAAAGGAGAAATAAGAGCAATGTCTCTTCTATAGAAATGTTCACATTTGTTTGCTTGTGTGGTTGAAAAACAGTGGATATAACTGGCAATTAAACAAAGATTGTAGACTGAAATTGACAGAGTAACAGCTTCTTTTTTGGCTTTGATTTTTAATTTCTTGTCCTTTCATTTGCTATTTGGGATTATGAAGCAATTACTAACTCAAGACAGTGGCATCCATTTTAAGGCACTGAAAGTGTTTTGTCAATTCATCTCGAGTGCAGTAACCGATTCTGAGAGTTAGAGATAGTTTAGTGTGTGTGCAGTAATTAAGGCTTGCTGCTTTATTCAGTCAACATTAGGATTTTCAAAACATGTTTGGGTTGGGAAGTGTCTGGGAACTAGATTTTTTGTTGTTCATTTTTTTTCCTCTCATACAAATATTATCTTTACCTTTCTCACTTAGGAGTCAGAAAGTTATATGTGCCCATCTAAAATGATTATGTGGAATAATTGGGGTATTTGAGTTTATAAAACACTTGTGCTTTTAAGTAATATAAACAATTTTCCTATTTAACCACAGTGTAAAGGGCATGCGTGCTGAGCACACTGACATGGAAATTTATGCAGGAAAGATGCCTGGGTGATCTGCACTGTGCAGACAGGGAGTCTCAGGTTTGCCCTTGCAGCAGTGAGGCATCTCTCAGCAGCTCTGCACGAGACTCACCTGTTCAACTGGGTGCAGAGGTGTAGCAGGGCTCTGTGTGCCAGCTGGGTGACACCACCAAGGGGCTCTGCCTTGGCTCTGCCTCTGCCCTCACAGGGCTGCACATGTGACACAGCAGCTCCAGCACGAGCTCTTTGCCATGACTTGGAAGCAGATCTCCTTGATTGGTATAAGCAAACTTAGTGGTTAACCTGAGCTGTAGCATGATGCAATATAACTTCTTCCAAATCAGCGTGCCCAGCTAGTAATACTTGGTATGTAGTAGCCGAAGTTGTGTAGTATTACTGAGATGTTTAATAGTCTTTGCTACTTCTAAAACAACAGGTAAACATTTACTATAAACAAGTATTTATTTATTATACTGTATAGGTCTGAAAATTACCATTAGTCAGTGGCCAGTTTACTTTCCTGTTATGAACAACTAGGATTTCCCAGCATATTCCCTTGCACCCTACAGAGCATAGCCCCTTCCTCTGCAGGTCTGCTTGTATCTGTTCCTCATAGCTTAACTAGGCTTGGATCTGGAGCTCTTCAGAGGCTGATGTAAGACCACTTTAAACACCAAAGAACTGATGCTTAAATAACATTCAAATGAATTTTATTCCACCTCCAAGCTACTGTTGTACCAGGTCTGCTTCACAAAGCAGTGCAGGCTTTCATGTCTTTGGAGGAATAAATCTGAGGCTTCGTTCACATGAAAAAATCTCTGTATGATTTATTTACAGGTTAAGGGCCCAAGCACATCACTATAAATAATGCTTTAGCTTTATTTTTTCCTGTGTGAACTTTGCATTTTTTGTGTGCCTCCTAAGGCCTTCAGGTTATGATCACAGTGAATACCGCTACATTTTATGTACTGGCTTGGAAAAGACAAGTTGTTTTCCTTCAACCTAAAGAAATAACAACTAAATCTAGTCTGTGTATTGCTGTTATTTGACATTCTTTCTTCTATTAATCCCTATGATTCTATTTTTTCCAAAGTACACACCTAACTCCAAATATCTATCTACTTTGATATGTATTTCAAGATGCTGCAGGCAGTTAAAATGAAATAAGTGCTGGTAGGTTAGACAGGTTTCTTTCAAATATGATTATAGTTGCATTAAAAAATAAAAGTTAAAATTTAGGGTAAACCCCAGTATTTATTTTATTTTCATAACATTCTTCAAAGTCTAAGTATAGCCCTTTTCATTTTTAAATTACAAGTATTAATAAGGTTTACTAGAAGTCTAGCTTTGACACATTGTACTGTCTGCTACAAAATATTTTTAGTCATCAGTAGATTATGCATTAAAATCTTCATTAACTATTAACTGTAACTAAAAGAATTAATTATGAGCTACAAGCCTGAACAGCAGAACATTAACAAAATTGCAGAACAAAACCAGAGTCATGCAAAACTGCAATTTCTTGGAAAATGGATATCCATAAAGAGATTGTACTTTGGCATTGATTTTATTGTTGCAATCAATTTAAATATGTCTCTTAAAATGTCTTTCTGATATTTTAATGTCTGACACTTTAGCCTAGTTTGTGGAAATAAAAACCAATCACACATTCCTCACTGGGCTGCCAGATGATCTCTTGGTCGAATGACCCTGAGGTCAAAGATATAACTGGCTACTTGCTGCTTTTTGTGATATTTTTACTGGGACTATTTTTATTGGAGTTATAGTGGATGCTGTTATACGTCTAGTGAGTCAGGGCCTTGGGACGTTTATGCCACCTGTCATCCCCTCTTAACAGCTTTGATCTTGCATGCATTGGTTGGAAAAATTATTGTGCCATTTTTCAGTTTCAGCCTGCAGTGGTTTAACACAGCTACTGACACTTTTTCACAATATGAGTTGATACAGACAAGCGTTTTTGAAAAAAGCCCTAAGGCTAACAATAATATTTATATCTTCTGCCATTCATGGAAAAACAGAGCAATAAAGCAGGCAAAGGAACTAGTATGTGTTCCCTTTTGCTCATTAATGTTTCAGCTGATTCTGTGGGTGTTCTGTGGAAGAGTGGTTGCTTTCATTTTCTCGTGAAAAGAAAATGCTATATTTCTTATTCAAATCTGTTGCCTATGAGACTCTGCTTTAAGCTTTTTCTTGAAGGATGTTATTCGTCTGCTTTGCACAGAGAGATTCACAACACAGAAATATATGTACATTGAACAATGCTGGATTTGCCTTGAAAAAACAGATACACTGAAGAAACAGTACATGACAAATTCAGATGGAGAAACAGAGAGCCTGGCACAACAGAAATATGCCTTCCAGGCTGCATATCTGTTTGAAAGAGGTAGGGAATGGTTCTTAGAAAGTAAAATCTCTCCTTTCTGTTGTTGCACATAAAAGCTGTGTTTCTCATCCTGAAGGTTCCACTGGTCTGCCTCTGGCTCCCAGCTCCCACTGTTCTTTTCCCTGGCTGTCTAGCAATTCATGCTTCTGTTCTCTCCTGGTGTTCCATCACTGTGAGGTGCTGTGTAGACTTCTCATATCCCTATTTTAAGAGTGCATTTCCTGTGAACTCCTGCTTAGATGCTTAAGCTTCTCATCACTTTCCCTTTCTTAATAACTACTCAATCTCAGAAAGCTTATAAAAGCACTTAGGATCCTAAAATAGAATAAAGTAGAACAGAAACAGAATTTGGGTTGCAATATCCCACATTGTACCTGTTGGTAGCTGTTTGAGTGGTTTAACGAAAGAAACAATTTTCTGCCCATTTTGTTCTTTACTACAGACCAAATATCCCCTTTACAACTTCAGAACCAGAATGTGGCAAGGTGATAGCAGGAAGTTGTGACATATGGACAGGGGTGATGCTTCACTCCAGCATCTCCTAGAGAAATAGAAAGGCTTATGATCCTGAGATGAAATGATCTTTTCTGCCGCTGAAGAATTGAAAGCAGCCTGTGCAGGTGCATGGGACAAGATCCACAGCAATTTTCTCTCTACCACATTTGAATTTGTGTTGGTTAGAAGGCCCTGTATTGGCTGATGCAAGTTGTAGGGTTTGGGGGTTTTTTTTTAGAAAGGGCCGAGAAGCCCATTCTGTTCACCCACTCACATTTAATTATACAAATATCACACATGCATTTGAATTCAAAGCAACCTGCAAGATTTTTAATGAAAAATATCCTTAACAGAACAGGTGATAAATTATCCTTTTAAGAAAGAAAATATGCTATTGTAGATAAATGGGAGAGATTAAGACTGATTTAGAGAATATTTCTTAATCCAATCCAAGACAGAATAGTCCTAATCTGTGACTGGGATGGCATTTGTATGTAAAGTATCTTGATAAATGCCAAAATAAACAAAATAATTTTTATTATTTTAAGGTACCAAAGTATGTAAAGTACCAAAGTAAATTCCATTGTTTGTATTGTGTATACCAAATACACATATGGGATTTGTATCTATTGTTTGACATAGTGTCATGCACACATACACACACTTGCACAAATACAGGGCACTTTTATAATTTTAATATTGGTTTTACAGATGTTCACTTTCAAATGAAGGGACTAAATCCACTAGAAAGAAATCCATAGAATAATCCATAGAAGAAATTCCGAAGTGTTGATGAATATATGAAAATTAGGGTTTCTTCATTTTTGTGTTTCTTTGCTGTGTGGAGAAAAGTTTGGATTAAGCTGATTTCTATTATTTAGAAACTAGCCATGAAAGTTTGGGATAATTTCATGTAAGTTTGGGCACCTGGCTGTCATACTTAAATTAGGATTCTAAATTAGAAAGAGAAAGTTGTGTTCTAATGTTGGCTTAGATCTTCAGTGGGACGAATCATGTTTGAAAGTTACTTCATTTGAAAATCATTGATTGTATAAGAAGTAATAATAGATTTCATTTAAATGCTGAAAATGTGGTGATGTGAATCTGGAACCCATCTACATCAGTGGCATTCCAGCTGTTTCTCTTTGTGCCTAATTTCACTGTGGTCAGTGAAATAAGTTTTTGTCACCAGCTTCATATATTTCATCTACCTGTTCTTTCCCACTGTTTCTCAGTAGTTCACATAATCCTAAAAAATGTGAAACTGAAGTACTACTGAAATGTTATAGGTTAGATACAAAAATCTGCTAATCAGTCAAAGTTGAGAGACACTGAGAATTCACAGGAAGATGAGAATAATAAATAGGAAGATCAGGGTGACCTTAAAGCAGCATTAATAGAGATGGAATGAAATGTTCTAGTACAAGGTCAGGTACTTAAGAACTACTAATAAGAAGCCTACTGTAAATTAAAAATGGGTGATAAAGACAGAAACCCAGTTAATCATAGAATAATTATATGATACAGCTTTGAAGAAGACAAAAGCCTTCCTAGAATGTGTAAGTTCAGAGATAAAGTATTTGTGCTATTGTAAAAGGTCTTGGTGAAATAATGGTCAATCATATTCCAAAACCACTAGCATACCTTCATACATATAACTCAAGAATTACCTGATTAAAGAAAACCACAAAACCTGGCAAGAATAAACCCCTTCCTTGTGATCAGTAGCATGGCAGATTATATGTTTGTTCTTGTAAAAGAACATTAAATGACAGCCTGGGGACTTCAGATGCAACTTTCTTTAGTGCAGGTCCTCTCTCCCCTAACATTTGTATAGCCACAGCCCTTTACAGCTACAGACTAACTGTTCCTGATCCAGTTCCATCTATTTTGAGTCATTTGCTATTTTAAATGTGTTTATACTTGAAAATAACTGTAAATTATTTGGATTTTTAAAAAGTGAACTTTTAAATCGAACGTTTTACCAATGGGCACATGGGATTATCAGGACAAGAGGATATACCTATGGGGCAAGACTGAAAGAACTCTGCTTAGCTTATGTTAAGGAAACTTTCCAGTCTGATCATTCATGAGATTCTCTGACAGTCACACTCCCAAAGGCCAGAGACTTTAACTGCTGGAACCGAAGCCCCTTCACAGGGGCCAAGCTGGTGCCTCCAAGAGGACCCTCAAACCTGAGCTTTTGTCTCCTCACATTCCATACCCTTACCATAGTTGCTCTTCCTCCTGTCTCCCCCTCTTGTCCCCCCCATCCACCTTGCTGGTGTCACCCATGTTCGTGCCCTCTGTTATCCCAAAGGTTGGCAGCTCACGGCTTCCCACCCAGAGCTCAATCTGCAGCTCACAAATATATGTACCTGCGCCACATATATTCCTCAACACTTAGAGACCTGAGTCTACAGGAGGGTAGGATTGCTTTCCTTAGAAATCTTGTTGATGTCTTAAGTAGGGTAAGTAGTTTGACACAGAAAGTAACTACTTAAGATAAAGGTAAAGAAAACTTTAAGTAACAAGAACAGTTACAATAACTGAGTAAACAATTCTAGTAAATTCTAATAAAAAAGTGTAAGTGCTGTAAGAGTTATATTCTAGAACAGTCTTGAAACAGAAGCAGTGGAGAAGCAAGCCCCAAAACGAACTGCTCTTCTTTGATTAGATAACAAAAGGGATTAGTTGTCTACATTGTTTGTCCTAGCAGGAAACTGGGCTTGAATGACCCTTGAGGGACTTTCCAGTTCTCAGGGTTTTTTCTGTCAAATAACCTTTTTTTCTGTGCCAGACTCCAACTTGTAAATTTTTTTACCTTTTCCGAATTTCAGTTTCCCGAAAGCAACATTTCAATTTCCAGAAAGCAACATTCAGTCGTCTTAACAATGACACAGACTTTCTTCCAAGTTTATAAAGTACCAGATAGTTCTATTGCAGCAGAAACCTGGTCACCTTGATTAAGTTGGGAGTTATGTGCTATTTGTATATTAATCCTAGAACAAATGAACCCCAGCACTTAGAATGTTATGTAGTCTTTTCTTTTTAGAAATTGTTAAGTATTTTACCAGGAGTAATTAAACTCTCAACAGTTCAGTGACTTACTGACCACATGCAAAAACATCTATCAAGTCAATGGCAGAGCTCCAAAAGGAATCCTTCTCTAATTCAAATTAGTAAATCTGTTTCTACTCACTGAAAGGTAACAACATAGGCATATTTTATTGTATTGTACAGTAAGGTTCTGTGAAGAAATTATAAATACAGCTTTATTTCATAATATTGGAGGAATACTATCTCACAATGCAAGAATGGGAGGTTTACACGGGCTTAATTTGTAAAAAAGTTCACTTGATATCTTTATTTCAGTTTTAGAGTTATTTATGATCCCTAGAATAAACTATTTGGCTGAAAAAGTAAGAAAATAAAAATAGAGACTTTTTAATGGCTGTTAGTAATGAAAAAGCCATGTTGCATTGCTTGTTTCTGCATCACTGGGTGTTAACATAGCTGTGTTAATTTTTCCTAAGCTGACATTTCCAGAACTAAACACTTGCTTAATTCTGGTTTTATGTCCCAGAGATGTTGGTGGTAAAATCATGTCTCATGGGTCCCATTTTCTAGATAAATAGCAAAAAATGGTACAAGTGAGAAATGCAAAAGTGGTGAATTGCCTGGAGTACTATGTGGTGTCTGCTTTCATTATCAATCCTTCAAACAGTGAAGTGTTAAATAATTTGTATGAGAAGTATGTTAACCTGAGTCATACTGAAACTCTGGAGATTTGTGAATGATAAATAAATGATTCTTGTCTGGTGCCCTTACTACTGGTGTCATGCTGAGTAGCTGAAAATGAGACAATGGAGACATGATGTCACAGTGGTATAAGTTTGGATTGAAAAAACACCAAAACTAAACACAAACAAAATACACAAATTCGAGATAAAAAATAAGACTTGTGGACATAGATATTTTTCTAGTGTGCAAGGAAGTCTTAAAATTAATTTCAAATGGAGCCATAATTATACAAACCATTGAAACGTACTTTTGGAAACATAAGCAAGGGTGAAGACTTACATTACAGACTCATATTAAGAATGTGTGAACCACAGGGGACATCTAATATGTGCAATCAGCCATCTGGGTAATTGCAAATAATCAAATTTCCAGTGGGTTAACTAGGAGGTAGGCACCATTCTTGAGATGATGTACAAAAGAGAAACTATTTCTTTCAAATGTCCAAGGAAATACAACCTTGCTTTTGATTGCATTTAAAGTTATGTCATGTACAACATGAAATAGTGCAAGCCAGGGGAGTGTGGGGAAAAAAAAGGTGAAAGAGGTGAATTCTTTGTATTCTTGGGTGATTAAACTGTGTTATCTCTGCCTTGCCTCGCCCACATTCCATGAAGGATGCTATAGCAAAATGCAGATAAATTTTGATACACTCAAATGTGATATCTTTCCGTTAGGGCAATTGGAAAAAGTCCAATGCTTATATCATTAATCTGTTATGTCCTATATATTTCTTGGAGTTCAGTACCTAAAAGAGGATAGCCTAGCACTAAGCCCATAAATCTCACCCATTGCTATCTATTACTCGTATAACTCCAAAAGTTGCCTGGTAGTTCTGTAGGACAAAAGAGCTTGATTGTTGTCAATCACTTAAAACCTTAGGTCAGGTACAGGAAGAAATCTGGCCTTTAAGTACAGCACAAGCTGCAAAATTCACCAGGGCAATTTAGTTTTACTGCACTCCATTCTGGAGCTAAGTGGCTAGATTGTGCTTTTTCTAGGTTTGGACTACTTTGACATGAGATCTTTAAATTCTATTTCATTCAGGATAAGGTCACAACTGGTGTGTTGATATAGTTTTATATCTATAAAACAATGGATATATTGTTTTAGGAAGCTTGCTGCCTAATTTTGGACATGATAAGGAATAAAAGCCATAATGATAGGTGTGTGCATATATTGAACAAGTATGAAATAGAACAGTGAAGAAGATTCTCCTTCTGTTTGGAGCTGCATATGTCTTGATGGTTTTCTTTGAGAAAATTGAAGAATATAGTATAATTTGCCATGAAAGCTGCACCTGTTAGAAAGTAGTAGATTACTTATTGCTTGAAAGTGATAGTACAATAAAACACATATAGCAGCCTTTTCCCCCAGTAAAATACTTGTTCAAGGGCCTCAAGCTGTGGATTCTGTCAAACTCAACCCGTCTGCCCTGTAGCAATCTATATTTGCAGTAAAGATTAAGTTTCAAGTTGTATTTCAAGTGGTATTCAAATCCTTGAGTATATTAAACTCTCTTGTCTTATTTTTGTGTGTGTCTGGCGAAGAAAATCAGGGCTCTGTTTTTAATTGTGTGCCTTCCCAAAATGCTGTCAGGTTGAGGCATATTATCTTATATATCATCCATGAACAGTTCAAGATTAATTAGCCTTTCACCCATTTTAAAGGTATCATCTATATCCTGAAGGCAGAGTATGGTGTTTGGCAGTCTCTTCAATCACTTCAAATTCTTCTCTGTGTACTGTATAAATAATCTGTGGAAAAATTACACTGTTGTGTGAATAGCATAGCTACAGACACAGATGGCATATTCTGTACAGTTCCACAGTCTGAGTCTATACAGATTACCCCCTTTGAACATAGGATAATAAATATTTTTCACATATGCCATAACCTACAACGAAACTGACATATTAGCATTCATTCTGTGATTTTAGGGCTTCATGCGTTTTTATTTTGCCTAGTAAATGTTATTAAGTGTACAGAGAAAAGACAGCAGAGCAAATTATGATCGGTTGCAGTGATGATATTTGGATGCATTACCTACATGAGGATTATTAGCTACTGTCATAAGCAGATTTAATAACCTACTTGTTTGCTTCCTTAAATTTCTGCTTATTAGTTCTATTTCTTATGCTTTAAAATATGTGCCCAATATCCACAAGTATGAAAATACACTGCCTGCCGTAATGGTTGTGTATGCAGTCTGAAAGTACACAGAACACTTTATAATTGCTTCAGTTTTGTGTATCATCTGTCTGTGATGTTGAGATTCTACCTCCCTTAACAGCCAGAAGTGAACAGGGAGCAGAGCAATTGGCATGGAGGCATGCTCTTCTCCTGTGTAATGCGCTGTGAACTGGCAGTTTATTATCTCCCTGTACACTAGGATAAGTCCTATTATTGGGCTTGGCTGTTATGTTAAACATTGGTAACCAGTGCCTAAGGGAAAAATTCTCAGTAAAATTCTCAAAGATTAGAAAAACTAGAGCAAAATGCTATGTTTACTCTTTTCCATCCTTGTAATGCTGAAAGGAAGAAAACTGTGAGTGTCTACAGGGGCGTTTTAAGAGCAGTGATGCTGGAAGAAGTCCTTACCAAAAGGGTACATTTTACAAACTGATATGACACCGTAAGAGCTGTATTTAACCTGATTTCTGTCTTGGCCATTGGTGATGTGAGGAGGATTTTCTGCCAGGACATACTCTGGCCCCAGCGTCTGTGAGTCAGCTCATTGTTGCTGTCTGACAGTACTGCAGCTGATAGAATCTAAGCTGTCACTTATAAATAAATAAACAGGCTTCCTGCATGGCAAAAATAGTATTCATAATGTGAGCTGATGTGCCGCTTTCTCGATAAACTGCCTTTGCAGAAAATCTTTGTCAGCCAAACAATAGAATAATGAAAGTATGAGCTTAATTGCCTTATGCTTAATTACCTTATCCTTAATTATTATGCTTCAATATTGCTCTTACTTCAAAGCTATTTAAAAAATTTATACTATTAACCATGAAAAATGTGATTTTTTTCCAAATGACTTGCACTTCTCTCAAAAGTGCAAGAGATGGAACACATGACCTATTGCATATTCTCTATTCTTAATATCTATTAACTACTTCTGTTGAAATCACTAGGAAGAACAGAATTTACTGCTTAGTTACTTTGCTTCTAGCTTTTTGTTTAAAGCGTATCTAGCTTATTCTATGAGGTCAGCATTAAAGCAACCAAACTCCAATATTTTTTGTGATTCTTTTACAGAAATTATTTTACTTAATTTCCACTATATTTGGACCTTTTTTCTGTTGTACTGTGATTCAATCAAGACTATTGTTGTTGAAATGAGATCAGAAAGCAGTGTCTGAATATTTTTTTTACAGGCAAATGAGGTTTTAGCCCCCTTGCATTTTTTAATATCCATTTTAAAGATGGGATTTTGCAATATCTTAGAGCTTTATATGATGGTGTTGATATATTCAAAGTAATACTTTTCTTTGCATGGATGCAAACATTCTAAATCTGATTTAAAGTTATGGATAAGAGAAATGGTTGTGGTCTTTTGACAATATACCAAGACAGAAAGGAGACATTTATATTAATAAATCCCAGGCATACAAGCCTGCATAATTTTCATCCTGGATTGGATCATCTTTAAAACTCATGGTGAAAACTCACTGAGAGGAAAACTCGTGAAATTTATCTACATCCACTTTGGAGACTGCAGCCTCTGACCTGGTGGATCTGTGCACTTCAGCTGTGTCTCCTGTGCTCCCATGGAGCTCAGATAACAGGCACACCTGATAGCAATACTCAACCTAAAGTCCGTAGGTCTCAGTTTTCCTGACTATTTCTGCTGTAAGTATGAGAATGTCAGAGTGTTGTCATACTGGGGGGAGAGCAACAGAAAAAGATCATCTCACCATGCACTCAGCACCTCTAATTTCAGGAGAATATGAAATTCAGTCACTGCGTGGATTCTGGACATTTTCCACAAAACTGTCAGAAGAAGGCTGTGGCCTTTAATGATCACTAGCATTTATGTTCAATTGAGTGTGACTAGATGAAACAAGAATTCAAACTGAGTCTCCTCAGTGACTTGTCTGTTGATTGAGATGTAGCTCAGTGAGAGTAAAATGGTCTCAAGAGAACAAATTTCTGTTGAAAAAGGAAGTGGAAAAACCTGATTTGAGGCTAGGAAATGTTTTCTGGACAGATTGTGATGCAGAATTCTGATGAAGAGAGAAGGAATAGCGATAACAAAATGCTTGCTTAGAGGTTTTTTTTAGAAAAAAAATGTGCATCACTTGTTTATACAAAACCCCAAAACAACAACTCTTAATTTCTAGCCCTTTCTGTGGAAATATATTCTGTATGATGTGCACACAGGACTCATGGAAATTCTCATTAGTCATGTTGCTCAGAATTTCAATATTTCTTTCTGTGAGATATTTTAGATTAACAACTGTCACCTTATCTTGAATTAAAAAGCAGCTTTCAAGTCACATGCTCATTGTTGCTAACTTTGCTCAACACCTTTTTGGGTGGAAATTGGCAGGATTTCCCTTAATTTCTACCTTTCTGCTGTTCTTATCCTGTGTTTGATGGTAAAAAATTAGAAAACATAATAGAGAATAAAGGAAAAAAGAGCAACATGGGGAGATTTATTATACAGTACAGGAAAATTCCCCGAAGACACAATCTCTTTTTATGTAGAGACAGCTAAAAAAATAGTATCTGCCTAAAACATCATAGTACTTTCAAGCCTTTTCAAACTACTCACAGTGAGGGAAAGTGCCTCAGAAAAGAGTGAGTTTTGCGGTGAAAGATGGCCTGCCCTTAAGTTCCTTCCACACAGGGTATCTCAAGCAATGAGTAAATGACGCTATGAGCCCACAGTTTAGAGCCTGTTTTATTAATCCAGGTTCCTTTGCACATTCAAGTCATTGTCTCTGGAGCTGCCGAAAGCTCGATGAAGGAGAGCTCTCCTCAGCCTTTTGGAAATGCTGCTGGTGAAGCTGGTCTGTACCTGACCACCAGCTTGCTACAAAGGCAGATTTCTGCAATGATTGCACTTTCTTGATCCCACTTGGAAGCACCGTATTTCACATGACTGAGCTGCTCAAACGAAGGCTGTGTCCTGGTTGCGGTCGCTGGGACATCCTGGTCTCCTCCAGAGAGGAGGACAGGCAAGTGGCTGCCTTTTCTGACTGTGCTTGTTCACTTCAACCAGGGTAGCCTTAGTTACCAGCAATAACAGGCAGCAAATTCCCTACCTTTTAAAATATTTGCATCTAGAAAGTAATAAAATAATTGGGGGTTGTGACAAAATATAGCAAACAGCTCTAGTTGTGCTAAATTTACAATTTCAGGTGAGAAAATTCTTAGACCCAGTCAGTTCACTCATCTTCAGATCAGAGGTGCTTAAGAGAGAGCCTCTTTGCCATGAGTGATGTCTGCAGTGGAACTATTCCAACCTAAATATTATCAGCAGTTTTGTAGATTAATTTTATGACAATTTTTATAAGAAGTCTGATCGTTCAAACTCTTACTTGAACATAGATAAATCTGTGTAAATGTTTATTGGAATTTTATTTGTCTTTCTTGTTTTGTAATGAGCATATTGTAAATGTGTAACTGTCTGTCCTGAAGTCTGCAATAGATAAAATATAGCCAGAGTATAGGTAATGAGAATGGTTTGTCATAGCCTTATGGAGTTCAGGGACCTAGTATAAATCAAGGTCTAACTCATCTCGAGGGCCTAGTAATTTTTACAGTATGGGTTTATTTTCTATTTGTGTTCTGATAATAAATCATATTTGTTATGATCTTACTAATGACAGGTAGGTCTTCACTCATGTATTAAAGAATATATATTTCACAGGTGACTAGAATTGAAAATAAAAAGGCCCTGCAGAATATCATCCCAACGTCATTACTCAAACCATTTTAATGAAAAAATGTGCATTTTGATGAGATAATTAAAAAAGGATGCGAATTAAAGTAGGGAAATTGAAAATTCACAGTACACAAACAGTATTTGCATAGGGGCTACCAACTTAAAGGTGATTTAAATTTTTTCACGAATTCAACTATAACAGAAAAATTGCTCAATTATTCATACAGTTAATTATCTGGCTATACAGCAAGTGTTTTTCTTATTTTATGAAATCATTAAAGGCTGTCTGCTACAGAAGTGGCATATTGTATGTTTGGATTAAACCCAGTTTTAAATCATGGTTATACTGAACAGTGGATTCCAGTTGCAACTGTATCAAGAACTTTAATTTGGAAAATGTACTTTTGGAGAAGTAAATATGTGTATTGAAGAGAGGTGATCAACCAGTTGCCAGGTCAGCACCAAGGCTTCAGAGGAAAGTAATAGGACTTTGCACACAATTATCCTTCCATATTGGATTTGTAATCGCGTAAGTCCTGAAGTGTGAGACTCGGTAGTTCTCTACAAAGCTTAGCATTAATCTTGATAATATTGTAATCTCCTGTAAAAATTACTGTGAAGCCAGTATGTTCCAATACTCAGATGGTGGAAGACCAGTTTTTGCTTTCAGTTGTACTCTAATTGCTTATGTACGCTCTAGGGTAGGAGCAGTAAAGTCAAAGCAAATCTTTGACACAAACCTGCAAACTTAAAAAAGTTTTTTTAATGAAAACTGTTATTCCATTGCTTACAGTTGTCTGCAAACTGTCACTCAAGCTTCTGAACGTGGCAGTCCCATTTCTTCAGGTCACAGGTCTAAGATTCTGAGGTGTTTCACCCTAAACTAGTGTTAGTAGACATCAGAGAGAAGTAAAGTAATGATAACAACAACAGTGTTTTTACTATTATTTACAAAACTGAATTACATTTGTTTACATTACATGATTGGTAGCTTTCTTCAGAATGTCTGTCTTTCTGTAACTTTCTACTCATACTGACAATTTTTTTTCCTAATAGAGGGGGTTATTGCTGTGGTATGACATTTTTTAGTACAAATTCCTTCTGAAATAGAATGTGCTATACTGGATGAGAAGCATTTCTAATAACTCAGCAACTCCTATTGACTTTCTATAAGCAGGACTGAGTATGTTCTTCTTCCTTCATGCCAGCAGACTGAAGTATATTTCTAAACAAAAATAATGATTTCTATTAAAAAAGATGTTTTTCTGGGATTTGTTCTTGTTTATATACATAACATAATTTGTCTAATGTGTTGTTATTATTTATGTTGCTAACATTTTTAATATATGTTTGAAAGATCTGGAATTCTGTGGTCCAAATATTTCTTTTAATCATGATGAGACTTTACATGAAAGGAAAATAATAGGTAGTCAGTAAATTTGTTCCATTATAAAAATTCAGAGAAGACTTTGTAATTCACAACATAATTCTTACTTATATTTGGTTAAATAAATGTGTAAGATTAGATGTGTACATATATTTTAAAAATACACTTTTTGTCATTTTTCACAGTTTTTCTTGTTCTTGCAGGCAAAGTTAAATTACCTTTAATAGGTAGCACAAACACAGTATGTTTCAAATCTCCTGGAGAATCGCAGGTTGGAGGAGGTGACAGTATATAAAAGGTTTCTGAGCAAACTTACCACCAGTAAAATCTGTTTTGGTGAAAAAGTAAGGATAATCCAGACGTCCTCTTAACACAGGACTAGCCTGAAAAGCA
>WEIV01003932.1:117184-130020 GCA_013390005.1 Calyptomena viridis
ATATTATTTGATACTACGCAAAAGAGAAACACCAATGTGAAGAGTTTGTTGTTGGCTTAATGGTGCACAATAAGGAGCTCTTGTTTTTAAGGTAAAAAAAAAAAAAAGACAAAAGGGTTTAGCTGTTCCTGAAATCTGAGTGCTGCTCTTGAAATTAATATGCTGTTCAAATCGTTGCATCTCTGCTATTTCTTGTAATTACCTAGGTTTATGTTGGGTCAAGTTTCTGGAAACAAAAGAACTGTAAATATGTGGATTTTTAAATAAAATTTTGCAGCTTTTAGAGTACCTAAAGTTACTGTTTCTAGGGGAAATCTATTACTGATTCGCATTTGGTTTTTTTTCCCTCTTCGGTCCACCTTTCCCAGTTGTTTAGCCATAAATGTGTGTGTGGGAGAATCTCATTTAAGTTTGCCTAACCAATCCACTGCTTTGAATTTTTAATGATGACAGCTAAATAATGAAAGCTTCCCAAAGGTAACAAAATCACAGTAGCATTCTGATGGCTTCTCTGTACTCTGCTATGGAAACAAACATCTGTGAAGATGATTTCCTTTAATACTGCCTGATGAAGATGACCTTTAGAGTTATCACAAAAGTGATGCTTTAACCACCTACAGAGGAATAAAAGGCAGATATTTACATGGTAAATATTTTAATTACTGCAGGGAAAAATAAAAAAAATTAATTAGGTAATTCATCAAATTATGTCATAGTTGGAAATTGGGCACCAGGAACTTCTTCAAAGTTTAATTGTTACATTTTATGTTCATGTAACAATAATGACACATAGGAATAGGTAATGACACAAAGGAATAACTCAAAAAGTAAAAAATACACAGTGTTTTGAATAGGCATGCACAGTATTTCATCTGAAAAGAAAGAACAATATTTATAAACTATATTAAGTATTGCATAAAAAATTATTAAGACTTTGGTAAGTAGTGCAAAGTAATTACCACACTACATACTGAAGTAGTGTTAGGGCAGCTCCAGGGCAGCAGCTGGAAGTGCACTGGGTGATGGTTATATGGGTTGATGCAAACAAGCAAATGTCTTCTAAAAACTTCTTAGATTGAGATAGAATGGGAAGCCAGATTTACAGAAGACTTCCATAAAACACAGTTTCACATTTCTAGTATTCAGAACAGTGGATTAATTAGCTTTGAATCTGTGGCAGTATCATTTTTCAAGGGGGAAAAAAAGAAAAATATTTCATATTAAAGTTGTTATATATTTTTACTAAAATCCAGTTATATTTACACATAGATGGTATTATGCAGACATATCAACATAATTCTACAGAATATTCATAAAATGTTAAGGGGTTGAAAGGGACCTTGAAGGTGAACTGTTCACAACCCTCATTGCCATGGGCAGGGACACCTCCCACTAGACCAGGTTGCTCAAGGCCTTATCAAACCTGGCCTTGAGAAATATAGTCACACAAAATGCGGAACAAATCTATCATAATGAAATCATTAATTTTATTGTGAAATTTACTTCTGGTTTTCCACTGAATTATACTTATAATTGTTTTTCATCTTTGACTTCTGAAGTACTGGACTTCCTAAAAATCATCACAGCTGCAGTCAGGACGTGTTTTTTGTTCAGTAAAAAAGTTTGTACCTCCTGAAATGCATTTCTCCCAGCATTAGCTGTGGACATTGATTAATTTTGCCTTGAAACCATCATGAGCCAGAATTAAAGTCTCAAAAGGTAATACATGCAGAACTACAAGCATTTTTGGGAAACTTCTCCCTTCATGACCTTGCTTATGTTGCCAGAAGTGAGTAAGTCACAGCATATTGCTCAGTGGAAATCTTTGCTTCTTTTTTTCGGTTTTCTTGGTTTTTTTATGTTTGTTTCTTTTTCATCCTCCTCTTTATTTCCTATTCAGATGGGATTGATTCCCTAGTGAAGAGATGGAACAATCTCTATAGTATTTCTGATGTTTTCTTGTTTGGTTGTGTTTTTTTCTTTTTGGCATAAAGACTCAGCTTTTACAATGTAATCTCTAATACTTAGGGACTGTACTGTTGACAAAATAGTATGTGGGGAGGACGCCTGTAATTGTCAAGAGTAAAAATAAATAATAAAGGCACAAAAATATATCTTTATTTTTCCCAGACATTGATATAGTGACTGGAAAAAGATAAAATTGATTTTTTTTTCAGAGAAAAGCAATTATAAAAGTTGGTTAACTGTAAACCACGGGATTTAATAAACCTTAAATGATCCAGACAGAAGATAAAGCATTAAAGTCAGCCTTTAATTATAAAGGCTAGGCATTTCTGGTAGGAGCTCATGCGAAATATTATCTCTGTACAAATGGTGTAGATTCATTTTTTTTTATATTTCAGATATGCTGGAAGATTTTGAGAATGGTTTGCTTAGTCTAATTTAGGCAGATTAACTTTAGTTGTGGGGTTTTTTTGTTGGGGGGGAGATCTGGGTTTTTTTCCTATCTCATCATAGAAGCTGAATTTTCAGTGATCTTTCCTACAGTTTTCTTGATGATTTTTAACCAGTTTACAGTTCCTTGAGAGCTGTTCAGCAGAGCTCACTGATTTCTTTTCTGCTGTGCATGCAGCCCATTTAGATCTTGACTCTACAGTGGGTACATGTTACAAGATCACCCATCTTCTCACATAAGCTGTTCTAAGTTTTGACAGAGTTTTTGTGGATTTTTGTGGACCCGTTCTTGGAAAAGAAATAATTTCCCTCTTTTCCAGAGTTCTGAGAAGTGACTCATTTTATGATGTTTGAATTTCAGCTTGAGTTACCTTGGGAGTGGCCTGGGTAGGTAAATAAAAGAAAATTCCCTTTCAAGAGCCTAAAGTGAAATAATTTAAGATCACTGGTATCTGTGGTATGTTGGTCCTAGTTGGTCCTAGTTGGTCCTGGACTAGCACTACTTTTTGCTTATGGGCAGCTTGTGCTTGTGAAAGGAACTAATCTGATATTAAGATGAAATGGATTAATTTGAGTTGCCAGAAAGTTACAGCTGATGTCACAGGAATTTTAGAAAGTAAAAATTTCAAGTGCATCACATTATGTGGCAAATAATTCAAGCATACTCTCAGCATATACCTTAATCATAAAACTAATAAAATCAATTACGAGTTCTCAGAAGCAAGAATGTGTGAAGTATCTTCTTTAGGGATCAATCTAAATTTTAATGAAGGATTACATTTGGGACTTACAAAACAGTACAAAGCTCTGTCTGTTGGTCTATGGTGAGAAAAATGATGAATGAAATATTGATGATTCAAGGATTTGGGGGTTTAAGCAGTTTGTCTATGGTGAGATTGTTTTATAAGACCTTCATTAAAATTTTGTTTGAGCAGTTAAAGGAGAGAAATAGCATTGCTAAATCCATTTTCTTGTAGTAGGACTATTGTATTATCATCCACTTACATTCTAATTGAAGCTTTTAACCTGTTTCAGTTTGGGACATAGGCCCATATCCACAAATCTATTTGAGGACCTAATTCTTATTTGAACACCTAATTGTCACTGATTTTGATAGAATGTACTTGCCAGAATGGGATTTAAGTGCCTAAAGACCTATAACTAAACTGTAGTGCTTTTCTTCAGAGCTGTATCTTAAACAGGTACTTATGTTCTAATTTTTTGGGAAACATTTCTAACCTTTTCTATTTAAAAAACACATACCTGCAAATTATGCTCTGACACAGTTAAACAGGAAGGCTTTTATCACTTATTTTTGTCTACATTGCTGCAGAAATATAAAAGCTAGAAATTCATGTAAGCAAAGAGAATGCCTTGCCAGTCCATTTCTACAATATGCTTTGACTTGGTATTCGTTAATGCTCTCTCTCTGAAGCATTGACGCCAACATTAACAGCTAAATGAAGCTCTTGTGAATGAGCAGGGGATTTTTCTTAACTGGGAGTATGATATTCAGCCATCAGAACCACCTGATTACTTCATATTTTTATGTTTATATAGCTATACTCACTTCCGTGTAATTAGACTGCTACTATTAGCAGAAACCATTCGGACTTTATTAAACATATTTGTAAACCTCATTTTCATTAAATATGTGACATCTGCATTTCTGTCTGCTGGGTTCTGCCTTTCTACCTGAAACAATCAAAACTAGACACGTTATACATCTGTCATCTTTCATAATCTAAACTGCCTCAAGCAGGAACAATGCATTTATATTTTATAATGAATAGAAACCCTCTGAATGCCAACTAGTCGACACAAAAGATTATCTTCTTATTTGCCAGGCCTGGATTGTCAGACATTAAATTTTTTAACAGCCACTTCTGATGAATTATTGATGTTCGCACTATTTAGAAAATGGATCACATCACTAGAGCAATTAGCACCCTGCCACTTCTGCCTATCGTATTTAATGTGTCGCAAGAGAAGGCTGTGTTGAACTATTTCTTTTTAAGTGAATGACTAGCTTTGTTTCTCATCCATTGCCCTGTTGCATATTATCATCTAGTGTACACAGATGGTGTTCCACAGGGTTAGGATCCGACATGGATATGTGGCTTCCATTTAGTATAAGTACACATGTTTCTTGTAGGAATTTAATGACGTAGATTTTTCCTCAGGGTTACTATGCCAAGCAAAGGTTACAACCAGTGTTTCTCATATGTCAACAGAACCTGTAGACAATAGGGAAACATTTTCTCCACAAAATATCCAATTTTATCAATTTAGAAAAGAATTCTTCTGTCTGTCTTCTGACAATTAATATTAAGGTTGTAATAGGAATTACTTCCTAAGTAACTTATGATGAAATTTCATACTTCTAGCTGGATGTTTGAGGCTATCACAATACACAATTTCCTTCTATTTAAATAATTGTAAACCCATAAAACCACTGAGGCATTGATTAGAGATTGGGCACAGTGTGAATTATCCAGATATATTTGGCATGATTGATATGAAATTTAATGTGTACATGTAAAACATTGAATGAATGCCTTCTGAAAGTTGAAGTTGTAGCAAAGATAGTAATTGAGGCGTATACAAATTCATATAACAAAGTGTTATCCACTACATGTATGATACCTCACTTCAGGAGGTCTAAATACTTAGAAGTAATGATGATTAACAGATTCTTATACTTCCAAATTAATAAAATAGAATGCTCTTTTGAAATTTGTATTCAACAAGTAATTTTCATGAAGAAGCATCTTCAGGTTCAGATGAAAAAACTCAAAGCCTTCAAAATAAATACAGGCTAATGAAGTCTCATCAGAGTAAAAGTTCCTTGCCATAATTTGCTATCCTTTTATAAAATCAAATTGGAACAGTGGTAGTTTTTCTTTCTTCTTGATTTATATATACCTATACATTTTTGAATTTGTCATGCCTTAGTAATCTATTTCTTCCTAAGAGCCTGCTAGAGATGACTGAAAACAGAGAGCTAAATGTACATCAGCAAAGTAATTTTTATCAGATCAGTAATTTATAAACACAATGTGTGTTACCTAGAAATAGAAATTTTAGAATATATCTGAAACTCCATGTTTGCCTGGGTTATTGTGCACTTAACAATTTTCTGAATTTAAATTATATCAATACCTGATACTTGGGAAAGCAGTAATAATAATAGAGGTACTTAAGAAAATAGGAAAGTGGAGAGTATCACATAGAGCTCATGCTTGTCAAGGTTTTTAAAAGATCAGTAATTGTGTCCCCAAACAAGAGAGTGCAGAAACAGAAACTGGCCTCATTCATGCATTTAAATGGACAAGGGCATTGATAAGCATAGTGAGTTGCTTACCTGAATGTGCTAGTCTGTGAACTTGAATATGTAACTATGATACACAGTATTGAAAGGTAACCTGTTCTGTTACAACGTGCTTTGTTTTCTGGTTTAAGGCTCTTTATATTACCAAAGAATGTAGATTATGTGACAAGGACAATGGGGGCAAAAATTCAAAACCAGATGTGAACAATAATCTATTCAACAGAATAAATAAGACAAAAGCTGAAAAATTAAAAGAAAAGCTAAGCAATTATAAACAGAATAAGCATGATGACCTCTGGTACTTCTTAAGATAATTTATTCTCAGTGATAGGCATGTACTTAAATTTTGTCCTGCAATTGGAAAGTGAAATTGCTTCCTGATTTCCAAGTTAAAGTGGGTTTTACTCAAAGAAATGATAAAAGCTGAAGAAATGAAAGGTTTCCCCCTTGACATCTAGCACATTTGGAGTGGAGTAACTACCAGGCAATTTCTGTGATCACCTGTGGTAGGTGCTGGAGCACCTCTAGAGTCTCTAATTTGAATGCATTAAGCCTTAGAATGCATTTAATACATTAACAGAGAATAGAATTGTGTAGTTTGGAAGAGATGGCTAAGAATATCAAGTTCAACTGTTAACCCAGCACTTTCAGGTCCACTAACAAACCATGTCCCTAAATGCCATGTCTGCATGTCTTTTAAATATTGCCAGAGATGGTGACTCCTCCACTTGGCAGCTTATTCCAACACTTGACTGCCCTGACAGGGAAGAAATTTTTCCTAATATCCAATCTAAACCTCCCCTGACACAGCTTGAGGCCATTTCCTTTTGTCCTGTCACTCATTAGCTGGGGGAAGAGACCAACCCCCACCTGGCTACAACCTCCTTTCAGGTACAGTGTGTCCTTTAATACAGGCTAGACAATCTCAGCTCTCTCAACTGCTCCTCATAAGACTCATGCTCCAATCCCTTCACCAGCTCCTTTGCCCTTCTCTGGACATGGTCTGGCACCTCAATGCCTTTCTTGTAGTGAGTGGCCCAGAAATGAACACAAGCCTCAAGATGAGGCCTCACTAGTGCTGAGTACAGAGGGTCGATCATTTTGCTGGTTGTGCTGGCCACACTATTTCTGATACACACCAGGATGCTGTTGGCCTTCTCAGCCACCTGGGCACACTGCTGGATCATGTTCAGCTGCTGTTGACCAGCACCCCTAGGTCCTTTTTGGCTAAGCAGCTTTCTAGACAGTCTGCCCAAAGCTTGTAGTATTGCAGGGAGTTGTTGTGGCTGAAATGTAGGACCTGGCACTTGGCCTTGTCCTTTTTGGCCTTGTCCGCTTTTTTCAGCAACTCATCCAACTGGCCTTGGCTCACTGATCCAGCCTGTCCAGATCCCTCTGCAGAGCCTTCCTACCCTCTGGCAGATCAACAATTCTGCTCAACTTGGTGTCATCTGAACTGACTGAGGGTCTACTCAATCCCCTCATCCAGATCATTGATAAAGGAATTAAACGGAACTGGGCCCTGGGGAACACCACTTGTAACTAACCAGCAACTGGTATTAACTCTCTGCATGACCACTCTAGGCTCAGCCATCCAAAAAGCTTTCTACCCAGCAAACAGTCTATGCTGTGAGCAGCCAGGTTCTCCAGGAGAATGCTCTAGGACACAGTGTCAAAAGCTTTGCTAATGTCCAGATAGAAAACCACTAAGTGGGTCACTTTGTTGTAAAGGAGGTTAGGTTAGTGTTTGTCTTTCTCTTCATCTCTCAGCTTGGCATGTCTTTTATGCTGTCAAGCTGTCTGTGTGCTGCTGGAGAAGCTGAGGTTGTATAGCAGGTGGAGCCCACAGAAAGCGGGCAGAGGTGGTTGTCTCTGCACTGCCTGCTATTGCAGTGGAATAGTGACAGCTTCATTTTTGCAGGTCAGCACTGGGATCCACTTAAATATGTGAAGGGCCAGCCAAATCTTTCTGTATGCCCCAGCCATCTTGACTTTCTAGCAAGACCTATATCTGCAGAATTCTTTGCCAATGTTAAATGTTGTATAGTCTCCTTTGTGGTGCTGCAGAAATATATTGTATGTGATTACCTCTACTTGAAAGTATATTAATTTGTTATTAGTTCTTATTATTAGTTCTTATTTCAGTTGGTAATAGGGGCAAAGGGAGATACTTGGTACAGTTAATACAGACTACAACAAAATTGACAAAGAACATATGTGTTAGTGACTTAAGGCAGTGCTGATCAGACTGCAAATGAGAGCACACTGCTCATCTATTTAATTTTGCTGTTTTCAGTCTGAGCCTTTTGCTATATATTGGAGAGCTGACTACAGTGCTGTTAGACAGATGTATGCCTTTTCCAGACTGCTCATCTTAGATTAATGCTGATGTAGGAGGCTTTGATGTCAGGCTGGGTTTCAGGACCTGAAAACAAGGTAGTGGACTGGTGTGCTTGATGAGCCTATACACAGTTTGTATGGTTTCGGTAGAAGGTTGCTTATGGGAAAAAGCATTTCCGAGGAAGCTCCTTCCAAATGAATGCCTCGGGTGGTGGCATCACCTCTGAAGGGAGTTGTATTCTGATGTAATTGAATTTATGTGTTGTGAAACACTTGTAGTGGAAAAGCAGGATATCTGACTTCTATGCAAAATGGAAAAATAAGTGGTAAACTGTAAGTGCACCGGCTGCTTTCAGAGAGAGATTGAGATACTTGAATTGGTCAAGTCAATTGGCCTCCTTATCTTTCTCCTTTTCCTATTATCCCTGCCCATACACTCTTTCATATTTACTAAGTTTTCCTGAGCAGACTAAACTCTTTCCTGTGCTAAAAAACTCACTGGACTGCATCCCTGGACTTGCATTTCCTGGTTCTGCAGCTGAACATCTTGCTTGCCAACTCACAGACGATTGCAGAGAAAAGTTTGCCTTCTATTGTAGATTCAATTTTTGGAAGAGGGTCTGAAAGTTCTCCTTTTGTTCCAAAAGCTGTAGTGTTGGCCACAAAACTAGAAAATGTTTGATACTTATCACAAGGTGTGTTTTGTTTTTTCCCTCTGCTTCAGAGTTCACAATTCAAAGCTGCAGTTCTTGTCCAGTAGCAAACTGCAGTAAGAAAAAAAATAAAATTGAAATGTACCATCTCTAGGCTTAACGGCCTGCACTCCTGCAGTTAGGAATACCAGGGTTATAGTATTCAAGTGGAATCTCTGATCAGTGAAGGAGATCACACAGAACAGGAGTCAGTCTGTGAGGTATCCGTTGCCAAGTGCACATCTTGGTTTGCATTCGAAAGTGTGTACTCCCGACACTTGCATACCATTTAAGATTAAGCCTGTTAGGACAAAAGGGACTGCTATTATGTCATCAGAATACAAATAAAAAAGTTTCTAAAACCAAAAAAGGGGAGGGGTGTGTGTGCTAAAAATTGCTTGAATTATGTTGTCTTTATACTGTTGCTTGTGTAATTAATTTGGATGTACTTCAAAGAACAATTGTGTTTTACAAATCCTTTTTTCCTAAGTACAGTCAAATAATAATGAACAAAGAACATGTAGCAAAAAATAATTAAAAAATCACTTCTGTTGCTTTCAAGAAGTAATTATGTACACAGAGAAAAAATAGGCAACATTGCAGACTAATCCCTGAATTTATTATTTTCATTTAGCTTAGATGGCTGCAACAGTCCAGAAGAATACTTGAATCCTCTTTATACTAGGATTATAAAACTCCTGTAATATTGTGGGTTTACTCACCTAATGTCAATATGAAAGTCTTGGATCTCTCTGCTGTAAAAATCTTGCTGTATTATTTGACATAGATAATTACATCACACTGTTTAATGGAAAGAACAATAAAGAAAAAAGTACTTTGATGACTCAGGACTTCCTTCTCATTGACTTTCAATAATACACAGGCGTCTACAAGTCTTACTGAGTCATACAGAAAGACCTTGAGCATTAAAATGGAATTTATAGAGACTTCAAGTCCATATTTCTGTTTGAAAAGTCCCATTCAGCAGTCACCTTCCCCTAAAACTATCTAAATGGACCAGCGTCTCCTCCTTATCTGATCTGGCATTTACATAGACTCTTGTTTGATGCAGCCACCAGCTGCCCCAATCTGACTGTCTGACTCTTACCTAAGCTTTGCAAAGACCTAGCAATTAGGACAAGTGATGCTTAAGTCCTTCAGAGGACCTTTCTGGCACTTCTGCTCTTGGAATGTCCTATAAGCCATGTCTCCCTTTTCATGCACTCAGACACCAATAGCCTTGGTTTTTTGTTTTGGGGTTTTTTTTGAGTACAGTAACATTTTTATGTAGTTGGTAAAACAGATTTTTTTTTTCCCCCTGTCAGAAAGCTTAGCTGCCTTTGGGAGACAGGGTCTTGGGGTAGAAGCTGCCCTCATAGCAACAAGATGCCTTCTCTGATTTCTAATGATGAAGGAACAAAGGGAGGGTGCAGAAGAGTGGCTTGCAACCTGAAATCTATGAGCCCTCCAGGTCTCCCTGAACTCTTTTTAAAGGGCCAAAAGTAAGGGAAATGTAGTAAATTTAGCCTGTTTTTGATGTCAGTTCACAAAATAGAATTATTCCTTCAAAAAAAAAAGCTGAAAAATCACTTATTTACGTAAATCGCACTGCTCCATGGACTTGATCCTGAACTTAGATTTTTGGGTGTCAAATCTCTTTAACATTACAGTGAGATATAAAGTATTTAGGGGTAAATATAAGCTTATTAATAGCCCATCTAAATCCAACATGTAAAGACTCAAACCAGTATGTTAGTGTACTGAAAAGCTATATATCTGCTAAAGCATCATTTTTAGCTTTTAAATAGAGGACTGGGAAGGCTATCAATATCCTGCAGCATTAAAAGAGGGCTTGCTGTGTATCTGGAGTCATGCCTAGGAGCCTAACTTACAGCTCTGCCTGTGTTCTCCCAGAGCTCAGACACAAATCTACAAAGATTCCATATCTGAAATAAAGCTTAGTAGATAATATAGACAAAAATTAAAATAATGCTTGTGTTTTACTCTTTGGTGAACTTCCCATGAAATAATGACGACCAAATATGTGTTTTCTGTGATAGGTTGTCGGGAGGGTAACAAAAAGGTCTGGGTATATAAAGCTGCTTAATTATTTCTGGATTTTGTACATTGTAGTTCTGGTCCCATATGTTTATAGTTTTGCACTGCTTGTGTTTAAATGAAAACTATGTATGTATGTACTAATATACTCTACCTGGGGAATTCCAGTACAGAAACTAATTATTTCTTCAAACTGAACTGACACCAAGCACAATTGATACTGATGAATGATGAAATTATAATTTTTTT
The DNA here is from genome assembly GCA_013390005.1 of Calyptomena viridis. Taxonomy (NCBI): domain Eukaryota; kingdom Metazoa; phylum Chordata; class Aves; order Passeriformes; family Eurylaimidae; genus Calyptomena; species Calyptomena viridis. The sequence continues at coordinate 128,270 of WEIV01003932.1, forward strand.
GTGATTAAACTGATTGTAAAAGTAATGCAATCTGTTAGTAAGTGTAGCCTGACATTATAATTGAGTGATGGTCATAATCTTATTGTCATGGTATAATTGTGTTGTTATTTGTTCATAATAAGAATCTATTGGACTTAAAGTTTGATAGCAATCGATTTTTCCTTTTAATGTGGTGCCAAGCAGGTAAAAAGTACTGGTTGTACTAACACAACTACATTTTTAAGCAGCTGTGGTAGAACACCTCAGGGCTAGGCCATGTGGAAGGTGGATCTAACATCAGAGCCTTTTTCTTCATGGCTTTGATTAGAAGTGGGAGCCCAATAGCCCTGGTATGAGGGGCAAGGAGCAGGGTACTAGTGATGTGTTCTGTTATCACCACAAACAGTAGCAGATTTATTTATTTTTGCGTTGAAATTGGATGGGGACAAGGGAAAAAAAAGAGACTCTGAAATAAGATCATCTGAACATCTGTTTTATTCTGATATAAGCTTCATTTTTTTTCTTGTCAGCCATAGATCTGCTACTGCAGTGGCTCTGACAAATTTTTTTGGGCCTTTGTATGTCTGGAAGGTGATAATGTTACATTTGGGTTATTTCCATATTTTGGACTTGAAGGGAAATCTCTGCCCTTTGAGAAAATGCAAGGGTAGAGGATTAGGAGAAGAGCATAATAAAAATGTATTAGGAGGCAGACTGGCTTCTCTGCATTAGTTAAGGCCTAACTTGGAGCCTTCTTAAAGAATTTCATGTTATTTCTTGCAGAGTCAAAATCTTAAAACTGGTTACTGCCAGGATCATTTCAATATCTCTATTTTGAGCAAGTGAATTGAACAACCTTAGCATGGTCATATACTGCTCTCTTAACCCCACCACACCATTGGCTTATTCAATGTACAGAATGTGCAATGCAAATGAAAGTTAGGAACCATTAGTTCCTACCTTTTAATCTTATTGTTCAGTGTGTGGCACTCAAATTTATCTACTGTTCATTGCTCTAACCATACTACAAATGTATTATTTCCTCTATATGCTCTTCTGTAAATCATTATCCTATCCAAGTGCTTAAACTAATTTTCATGATACTGAGAAAAAGGATACTTTTTCATTAGTTCCATTTCCCAGATAGAAGACCTGGGACATCAAATAACATCAATATTGGAGAAGCTTCTGACTTTCTTCTTTGGAATACCTTACATTGCAAACTTTATGCTTTGAAAGCATAATTCTCATCAGCTTCAAACACAGTTGTAACACTTCAGTGACTCAAACTCCACAGTTTTAAGATGTGTGTATATAAGTACAATATGTATGGGTATCCAACTGTGAAGCTTAATTTCAGTGACTGTTATAACATCACATCCTGGATTGTATCAGCAATACTGTGGCCAACAGGACTGTGGCAATGATTATCCCCCACTACTGGGCAGTGGTGGGGTCTCACCTCAAGTCCTGTGTTCAGTTCTGGGTCCCTCAATGCAGGAAAGGCGTTGAGGTGTTGGAACATGTCCATAGAAGGCCAATGATGCTGGTAAAGGGTCTGGAGCATGAATCTTCTAGGTACAGCTGAGGGAGCTGGGATTGTTTAGCCTGGATTAAAGGAGACTCATGGGAGGCCTATTTTCTCTCTACAACTACCTCGAAGGAGGGGTAGTGTGGAGGGGTTGCTCTCTTCTCCCAGCTAACAGGTGACAGGATAAGAGGAAATGGCCTCAAGCTGTGCCAGGGGAGGTTTATATTGGATATTAGGAAAA
>WEIV01003933.1:2803-47788 GCA_013390005.1 Calyptomena viridis
TGCCCTGTCTGATTTCTCACTTTGACTCCATTTGGGTACATATAGGGTTCAGACTGTGCTCTCTTAGGTATTATCACATGTAATTAAAGCTGCAGCTCGTAGCCACACAACTCACTGATTATTACATGTTTGATATTATTGCTTGACTATAAAAAATTACCTGACTGTAAAGAATTAGGAAAGTTTGATGAAAAATCATGATAATGGGGAGGTTTTATAGATGTTCTGCAAATCTAGCTGCAGTAATAATGTTAGTACTTGGAAGGCGAAACCTTCCTTTTAGGAAGATGGCTGGTCAGCTATCCAACTATGCTTCACCTTGATATGTTAATGACTTGTATTTGCATCCAGCATTATCTAAACCCTTCAGGTCATTCTAGTTCTATGTGGCACCAGATAAGAACATTGATTCAGATAGTAATGTGATCTAACTGACCATGGACAATATTTTTCCCCACTTCAGAAAAATTTGCCCAGCACTGGTGTGCTCTTCTGTCTAATACAAGCAATGTGTTTGCTGCCTGCTATTCTGTTGTAGACCCTTCTGTATATATCAAGGTAAGCCTGGATGTAAATGGGTTGTTTAATCTAGTCCAGAGACTCATCTACCATGGAGGCAGCATGGCCTAGGGGAGTGAAACAGGTTATAGTATGGCCTGTTCCCAAAGAAGTTCACTGATGTTGATTAGAAAAATAACAAGATGAGAGTTTATGCAAGATAAGATGGGCCTTTTTGGCTGCAGGCCTGAAAATAATTACGTGACTGTCACCACTGATATCTGTTGCATGACTCAGAAGCAAAATAAAAAAAATTATTTCAAGATTTCGAAGTTTCAAAGCATGAAAACTGTTCAGGCTTTGAAAAGCAAAATCAATGTTTCTGTGTGGAATTGAACTGAGTTTTTCCGGCCCCATGCATTCCCTCTGACTTGGTTTAAAGCTCATATCTAGGGAGAGAATATACACTACATTTACAGTGTTTATATCTCATTTATTACCATGGAATCATGTTAGTTTCTTTGTACTTAGAATGCATTATGCTGTCCATATGTACTCTTGGTGTACAGCTCCATAATGTTGAGGAATCTGGCTGAGCTAGGGAGTTGCCACATATATGTGAATTGTAAAGAACTTCCTGCAAAAACACAGGAAGTCCATGTAATGTGTGTGTAATACAACTTACTGAGAAAATATCCGAGTCTGAAATTTTGCCTAAAATTTAATATGTGTTCAGGTACCTTTACAAATATGGCTTATGCTTCAGTCCTCCCAGAGGAAAATATCTCTACTTAAGAATTCATGTTCACTTTCATGGCTAAGCTTCGTGAANGGTGACCTCTGTAAACTAAAGATAAAATAGGAATTTGCAATTTTGAATTGAGAAAAACTAATAATCAATTTCTTATGGATATGTCTGTTACTCCTCCTGATCTCATCAGACTGTAAGCTATGATTCATGAAAGCAGTTTCCACAACATCAGTAATGGCAGGATAATCATCTGCAATATGATCCTACTGCTCTTGAGTGACTAGCTGTATCTGTGTTCTTTTGTCCAGCCATGCAATTAAAAGAACTCAAGCTTTAAATCCCATTTATACTTATGTAACTATACTACATATACTAACTTAAACTGTCATTACATAAGACTCCTTATTAACCCATCTTTTGTTGCACCTGTCATGTAATTAGGTGTTCTTATCTACACCCTAGATAGGTACAAAAGTGCCAGTCATCACTGTGCAATATTTTCAGTTATGTGTATTTTAAGATATTGTCCTAGATTGCTCATCCTCATGGAAAACTGGTGTAGACATTTTTTAGTGTTTTAATGAAGTGCCTTTATCTTTCTTATTATTCATTTCTTCATGAGTATTAGACATAATGTCATTGCTGTCATTGATTTGCTATTTCTCAGGTCTGTGTAGTATTTCATTAGCATGTATTTTCTCTTAGAGATATTAAATTTCATCAGTAATAATAATTTTAAAAAAATATATTTGTTGACTACCTTGTGAATTTCTATATCTTTCCCTACTTCTTCTATGAGCTGGACATAATACCTATGTCCTTTTCTGTCCTTTAGAAATGCATGTATGACACCTGTAATGCTGAGAAGAGTGAAGTTGCACTGTGTAGTGTCCTCTCTACTTACTCCAGAGATTGTGCTTCAGCAGGCATGTCCCTGAAGGGCTGGAGGCAGGGCATCTGTGGTATGTGTCCTAGAATACCTTGGGGGAACAGCTTCAGGAGAGCTCAATTTGTGGCAGTCAGTATCTTTTGTGTTTAGTCATCAAGTTAGAGAGTCTTTGAAAAATAAAATAAACATATATTCTATATAATTCTTCTGCCTGCCCAAGTCAGTTCATGGCTGCTTCATGCTCTTATGATGCATATTCCTTGTGCAAAATATTAGGTAAATTCAGTAGTCAGACAAGAAAAATACATTGGTGATATCTGAGACTGTGAAAGCGTCTGAACGCATTTTCAGCTCAGGACTATCTAAAAAATAAAAAAAAGTCTCTTGGACATACTAAATTCACTAATCTGTACTCACTAAATCCTGAGGCCAGAGTCCACATATATATATTTTTTCCTTTGGCACTGCCAGAATTTATTATAAGATGGTATTAGAGCTGAGAATAAAACTCATAAGTCCCATATTCTGAATTTTGCTTCAACATTTCCACTTTCTCATTGACGATCAGATAGTTCAAGTGAGATTTGCCTCTATCAGTAAGAATATAGATGTATGTGTTTCTTGACTAATAGCAGATCAGAATAGAAAACATAACAACAGTTACGTTTATACAACTTCGATGCAGTTATAATCTATTTAATTGCCTGTCTTAGAGGCTGAGAGGAATACTAAATGAAGACTAACAATGTAACTGATATGGTGCATTGTGGAGGGCATTTAGGATTGTGATACAAGCAATTTCACCAATCTGTGCTGAAATAATTCAAAGGGACACCATGTAGTGCACAGTAAATTATCCTAGAAGTGTGCAGATTTATGTACTAGACACAGTCACTGTTTATTGGAAGTTCTGTTCTAACACAGAATTACTGACATTATTTATGGCAAATCAAGACTGGTTTGCAGCATGAATTTGTCTGAAATCTATGGACTTAAGGCACAGTAGGTAATATTGACTCAAACAGTGCAGTAACCTTGGGAAAAAAATGCTAATGGCCTAATCAGCACAATCATTTCAGGCCTTATTTAAGAAGAAATAATCTTTCGGGAACACGCCTGTGATAAGAGTGAAGGTTGCACTGTTCATGAGTGAAAGAATAAATGGACCACAACAGTCACTTTCAGTGTTCTGTCCCAGTGTGTGGGGGTTGGAAAGGCTGTTCCAGCTTCTGCAGCTGTGTTCACTCTGCTGGGCTGCAGGCAGCATCCAAGGCAGGTTATATCCTAAATGGATGTCTACATTGCAATAAATAGATTGTACAAAATAAGTAAACCCTCCTGGCTAACTGTTGGCTGTGCACGTATGTCACACAACCTTTAGCAGAAGCATGAACCATTACTGAAGTTACTGGTTACCCAGCAGACTGTTGGGATTTGTAGTCTTTGCTAAGCCATGGCACTGCTTTTCTAGTGTTCCCTGTGCTAGGTACCTTGAAGATCTCTTTGGTCTGCTCATGTTCTCTGCACTCATACCTCCAGTTGTTACGTATGTAATCTAAGATGGCAAATCTGTGACCATGAGTACTATAATCAAATAACCTTTCTCTCACAAGATTTTGCTTTACCAAAAAAAGATCTTTTTCCTCTACGAAAAATTAAAGAGAGAAAGTAAACACATTATTTTATAGCGTTAATAGCTACCAGTTGAGATAGGTGTAAATTTATGTTCAACGTCTTTATTAGTATCTTTCTTATTTGGCCTATTTTGATTTACAAATACAAGTTGCTGCATCTTTAAAGAATGCTTATGAAGTAGGAGAATATGGCTTGCCTAATTTATACATGGGGTATTGTGTTTGCTATAGCTAGGACCAGAAAACCAAATAGCTTTTGTTTTGTAGAGATGCTGGTTTTGAATGTGTACATAAACCTAGCATACTAAGTAAGATGAAAGTGTACTATGGTCATGGACTTTATTTAAGCATGGAACCTATTGCCAATATGTTGTTACCATTGCTACAAAGTTGATTAGTACAGTTGCCCATGATCAATTCCCCTGTATTTTCTAATACACCTGAAAAACAGCTGTGAGGTTAAATCTGCAGATACGAGTTAGAAAAAGGCCCAAGATGACTAGATCTCCAGTTCTTATTGCATTTCAGAGTAATCTGTATGCTAGACTTTCTTGAAAACAACAGCATTAACGTGGATGATGTTTCCTGACAGAACTTGATGTCATCCCTATGGATCACTGCTGCAGATTTTAATGCACAGTTTTGAACTTGTCACATATTGGCAGCCTATGAAAATTAAACAGCTTTTCACTGTCTTACAGGGTTAGTTGAACTCTTTAGATTCTGCTATTTAATTGTCTGGTCCCCCAGAGGTCTTATAGACTGTTGTTTCTCATTTTCCTGGAGGACAACAAGAGTTGTTCTCCAGACATATATGAGAATTGAAACACACTTTTACTGGCAGCATTAAATGATTAGCAAGTTCCTTGTCACTGCCCATTTAACATAAAAATTTGCTTCTTACAGAATATGCTCATTTCTCAAGTTATTCCCAGCCAAAGAAATCATTATTAAAAGTCAGGAAACTAATTTTTAAGGACCAGTCAGACATTATTGATTTCAGTTCTTGGCATAAGATAGAAATGTAAATTGTACAAATTGCAAAAGATACACCTTGCTGATTATTTCAGTGTTCAGTGTCATATAGTTCAGATTATGTTAGTAGACTTCCCCCTGAACACTGGGAGGCAAGTTTGAAAAAAGCACGTTTATGGTTACCAATGTAATGTGGCAGAAAGCCACATCATGAGAGATGATTGCACAAAGGCCATACATTCCTTTTATTTCTTTCGCAAAGATCCTTCTGAGGAGTGTCCTGAGACCATGGTTTATAACTATAGTGTGAAGTACTGTAACCAGTCTTGCCGCTCACTGGATGAACCTGATCCGCTGTGTAAAGTTCAGATCCCTCCTATGGAGGGCTGTGGTTGCCCTGAAGGGACCTACCTTAATGATGAAGACCAATGTGTAACTCCAGATGACTGTCCCTGCTACTACAAAGGCAAGATTGTTCAGCCTGGCAACTCCTTCCAAGAGGACAGACTGATGTGGTAAGCTGCTCTGGTGATGCAAAGGCTGCTGCATGCCTGGAGACATCAGGGCTCAGAGGAAGTCTCTGCTCCAATCCATGAATGTTAACGTTTTACAGTAAGGAATAATGACTAATTTCTCCTAGGTTGTACCAAAGTAAATATGCCCCTGGCAGGAAATGCAGTCACAGTAAAGGTTTGGATCCTATATTCCTGCTAGCAAACAAGAACCTGAAAACACATTAATTAGAGCAATATTTGTAATCAATCTCTATGCCAAGTTCATTATTGTGTAAAAAGTAGTCATATACAGTGGAAGCAAGTTTTCTAGAAGACAGAGGGCGTGGGGGAATTTCAAGCTTTGAAACGAAAAAGCAAAGTGAAGCCAACAAAAACCACCCTCCAATATACAATACTGCAGAGTATTTAAACACCAAAAATAGTCCAGGGAAAAAAACCAAATTCAAATCTCAGTTTTCAAACTGATTATTTTTAAAAAAGAGACAGAAATTTTTTGGAAAATACTAAAAACAACATAATTAATCTGCAGTGAAAAACAATTGTTATTTTCTAATTTTCAACCACTTTGGGGCAACATGCAAACAAATACCAGGGGCAGGCTCTTTACTATCTATAGATGCCTTTATATTGTCTCTCTCTGTATTCCATCTGAGGATTCTAGACTATTTTGTAAACACATATTAATTTAGTAATTTGAGGTCTCTTATTTAAGAAAGTATTAGTCTAACCTCATGAAGTGGAAAACGAATGCTTAGGAAATGCTTGATTTAGGGAAAACACACAGTAAGCCAGTGGCAGATGAAGGAAGAGTATTTTAGAGTTCAGTCTCCTGATCTTCCTTCAGGGGATGGTAATTCATGTCTCTGAAAGTGATAGCTGTATCAAATATTCATTTTTATAGGAATTTGTTATTCATATGACTAGCGAAGCTTTGCAGTGTGTTTTTCTCTCGTGAGGGAGAAATGTGCAAAGAGCTCATGTGTTTCATTTTATGGAATCTTTTTAGCAAATGCATTCAAGGAAGATTAGACTGCATTGGAGAAACTGTCCTGGTAAAAGGTGAGATTTTGTTAAATAATAGCATTATGGTGTCAGCTAGTATATATGTTTTCTGTGTTATCTCACACTTCAGATTTGGTATTCTGCACATTTTTTCATTCTCCCTGAAATGCGCTGGTTATTGATAATATTTGACTTTGTAAGATGTCACCAGCCTTACTGGATTCTTCAAAAGCATATTCCCAAAGATTTGAAGTTATCTGCCACCTTCTCCCTGCATTGTTATTAGGCAGAAGAAAAAGCTATTAGAAACTTTAAATGAGAGACACATGCTGCCCTCTGAAATGTTCTGGTTAGTTTTACAATTGCTGATGGCATCCTTAATGCTTTTGCTAAATTACCTTCCTAAAATATTTTCTTCCTACTATAGATTGCCCAGCTCCTATGTATTACTTCAACTGCAGCTCTGCAGGTCCTGGTGCGATTGGATCAGAGTGTCAGAAAAGTTGTAAGACGCAGGACATGCACTGTGTAAGGACTTCACCTCCTAGCAGGAACATAGGACAACATGACTGCATGTATGAATGTCCTTAGCAAACACTGATGGTAACGTTATGACATTCACAGACTTGTTGCTTTACTGGTAACACAACGGCTATAGCTAACAATGTAGCTGTGATACTTGTAGCTTGTCACTAGTTTACAGTCGAGGATTTTTAAAAAAGCCAAAAGTTTGGCATCCACAGCTAGCACCTCTGCCGGTTTCTCGTTCTTTTTGTGCATTAAGGAATCGTCTTCTGTTGTATCTTTCAACGTGCAGTATGTCACAGAATGTGTTTCCGGCTGCATGTGTCCTGACGGGCTGGTATTGGATGGCAGTGGAGAATGTATTCCCAAAGATCAATGCCCTTGTGTACATGGAGGACACTTCTATAAACCTGGGGAAACCATTAAAGTGGACTGCAACACATGGTATGTTATTCTAGGGAGTCTTGTTTTACAACAAAGTATGTTAAAATTGTCACTGCACAGTGCACCCAGGGAGCAGGATGCATTTTGGAGTCTTCCTCTTCATCATTAAAGCCATCAGGCTTCTTGTAAAAGTAAAAGGGGAAATATTTCTCTGCAACACGCTGCATGAGCCTGCGATTGGGGAGAACAAGTACCAAGATCTTCTGTCAAACCATTTCCATCCTTTTCTGCTTTCACACCAGCTTCAGAAGCACCAGCCTTACCCTGGCTGGTCTGTGGTTGTTCATTCAATAGAGGGGAATTAAGTCTGTGTCTATTGGGCACAGCTGAACCCTAGAAAAGGATTGAATTTAGACAAATGAAGAATTGCACTGCTCCATCCTCATGACTTGCAGTGCCTCCAGGTGCACGGTTCTCAAGATAAATTAATGCTCTAGTTGCTCCAATTTATGGTATAATGCTGCCATAGAGTTCACTCTTGTTACTGATCATGGTGGGTAAAATGCTTTGAATCTTTATCCATTATTTAGTGAGGATGAGACTGTATAGTCCTGCCAAGAGGTAACACTTTGGTCTAATCACCATGGTTACAGGCAATCAAGTTTAACATGTGAAGTCAGAGCCTGGTAAGCTGTTGTTGCTATCATAGAGTCATTAAGGAGTTTTATCGCAGTGAGAATTTTATTTTCTTATGAGAACAGTACACAGATGGGAAAAATATGCAGTCTCTGTGTCAAGGGTATAACAACTAAAATTTCCTGTCTGCAATCCTCCTGAACTAGAGGTAAGATGTGACAAGGTGTGGTGGGTTGACCTTGACTAGACATCAGGTGCCCACTATTAGCTGCTCTATCACTACCCTCAGCAGCAGGACAGGGTTGGGAGAAAATAAGATGGAAAAAACTCATGGGTCAATATAAGGACAGTTTAATAAAGCAAAAGCAAAGGCTGTATGCAGAAGCAAAGGAAAACAAAATATTTATTCCATACTTCCCATCAGCAGGTGATGTCTGGCACTTCCTAAGAAGTAGGGCTTTAGTATGTGTAGCAGTTGCTCCAGAAAACAAACAGCATAATAACAAATGTCCCCCCCACCTCTGCTCCATTCTCTTAGCTTTTATTGCTAAGCAGACATCACACAGTTTGGAATATCCGTTTGGCCAGCTTGGGACAGCTGTCCTGCCTCTGTCTGCTCCCAAGGCCTTGCCCATTCCCCAACCAACTGTTTGTTCATGGCGGGATGCTGTAGAGACAGCCTTGATGCTGTGCCAGCACTGTTCAGCAGCAGCCAAAACACTGGGCTATCACCAATACATTTCAATGGAAAGCACAGCACTATGAGCACTGCTGTGGGCAAAAATTATCTCCATCTCAGCCAGATCCAATATACAATATAAAGGGAAGACAGAGATAATATTTGTTCACACAACTGTAGTCAGGAACAGAACTGACCACATGGTCCCACAAACATTAATATTCAGGAAAGGTTGAAATATTCAGTTCTTCAGCTTGAATATGTGCCCTAAATCCCCACTATCTGCTATCAGGACTAAACGATTGAAAATATATTTGAAGGGAAAAATAGAATAAAAATAGACAAAGTTAAACTGTGTCTGGGTAGTAAACATGAACTTTCTGATTAATATGCCATCTCATGGTATGATCTCCAAACAGTTGAGAGGGAATGGCTGAAAGAGTGCTAGATGATTGTTTTCTTTGAAACACTACAAAATCCAAACATTTTAATTATTCTGCCCATTTGGGGACTCACATTTCATACAAACATTGTGATTCTTTGCATTTTTCCTCCTAGCACCTGTAACAAAAGGCAGTGGAATTGCACAGACAAACCCTGCAAGGGAACCTGCACTGTGTATGGAAATGGGCATTACATGAGCTTTGATGGGGAGAAGTTTGATTTCCTTGGAGACTGTGACTATATCTTAGCTCAGGTATCAATTTTTTTCACTTTTCCATCCATATGCTTTTCACAGCTTACACTGTAGGCTTCTGTCTGACTATTAAAAGGCATTCCAATGCAAAATAACCAATACTGATAAGCAGGGTCTATCCTCTCCTCTTGTAGAGCTGATACAGCAAGATTTTCCAGATAAAACAGAGCAAATTGACCCTCCGAAGTGACACAAAGGGGCACTACGTGATCCCAAAAGATTAAGTCCTGGGTTGGACAGCCCTTTCCAGATGTCGTACCAGCATCTGCAAGGGAAAGGAATTGGTGTGGTGTTGAAAAGAGTTTCTTTCAGCCATCCCAGACTGACACTATTTTTGTTGTCCCAGAAGCATGCAGAGGTTAACATGTGAGCCTCGTGTGTAATAATTGCATATTATGAGACAGTACTCAGTGAGACATTTTGTCATCCCCAAATTACAGTTGATTTTTCTAATTTTAAGAAAAAATATTTTCTCCTTTTTGGTTGGGCAGGACTACTGCTACGAAAAGCTCATTTTTCCCATTAGTTTTTCTTTTTGAAAATCCTGGTCAGCTATGAACCTACCACCAGGTCAGCTTCTGCCACATTCTTTTAAAATTCCCAGAGTTTTGATGAAAAAGGAAATTATAAAACAATAGAAGTCAAAATGGAGTGTCATTAATTTAGGGCTCCTGAAAATGTTTTGACTGGTCGAGTTGCCTGAAGAGACCTACTATAATGTTATCTATTTTTCCAAGGATTTTTGCCCTAATAACGTGGATCCTGGCACCTTCCGGATTGTAATTCAGAACAACGCCTGTGGGAAGTCACGCTCCATCTGCTCCCTAAAGATCACATTGATTTTTGAGGTTTGTCTAGAATTGGTTATAACCCAGGAGTTGTAGTCTTGATTTTTGTAGCAATTAGTGTATCATCCCCTTTTATTCCTACTCAGCTGCTGATAGAGAGTACATATGGAAGTCAAACAGACAGAAAGCAGAGGCAGGCAAGCTGGGAAAGGTTTGTGTGTTTGGTGTTGACAGGGACACTGTCAACTGATGAGGGGATGGATGCAAGGAGTCAACAGCACTCTATGTACGTGTGTGTGGCATTTGTGTGTGTGTATATTTGTATCTGTGACATTAGTGGTATAGGAATGATGGTGAAGTTTATAGAGGAGCATGTTTCTGTACCATGGTTTGAGCACAGGGCAGAGTTTCTTCCCTCCAGCTCAGGCTCAGCATTTCTCCAAAGTGTACACCAAAGAGATTTCTGCCATAGTGGGGAGTAAGTGGATGGTGAAACAAAGCAATGAAACAAAGCAGTGTGGCAAGGAGTGCTCTGGTATGCCCAGTTGCTGGTATGCTTAGGAGCTGCTGTGCCAGCAGAACAGATTTCATTCAGAGTGAGGACAATTTCTGTATCTAAAGGTAAGAGTTGTCATGCAAGGGCAGATGCTTCCTTTTGAACTCGGTGGGTCTTGTCTGTGGCTCACGCCTGGCAATAAACCACAACATAGTGTGAAGACTACAGAAAAATTAGACAAAGAACAACAGGCAGAATACACAGAATGATGTTATACTAAGTTTTCAACTTGATTTCCTTCCATGCAATGTATCTGTTCCTTTGTAGAGCAGCGAAATAAGGCTCTTGGAAGGAAGAATTCAGGAGATAGCCACTGATCCAGGAGCTGAGAAAAATTACAAAGTGGACCTAAGAGGAGGTTATATTGTGATTGAAACAAATCAAGGGATGAACTTCATGTGGGATCAAAAGACCACTGTTGTTGTTCATGTGGCACCATCTTTCCAGGTAGGTATGGGATAGACTGAGAGTTATGATTTCAAACTCAAAGTTATGCATCTAGAACTGGAGTCCCAGTTTGAAAAGCACTGCTTGGAAAAGAGTTTGGGTAAGTGAAGCAGCAAGCAGGTCATATTTTGTGTTTTATTTAATTTTTCAGAATATGAAACACACCAGAATATTTGGAGCTAAAAGTAAAGCCAGCCACTTTGCAATATTGGCAACACACTAACAGAGTGTTTTTGTCACTTAAGTCCCACTTTTTCTAAGCTGTTTTTGGATGTCTATTTAGAAACTTGCACCTATTTTGCCTTGACCTGTTCTGTAGTTTATTTCTGTCAAAGAGTGGGCTGCACTCAAAATAACCAAACCATTTACTGTGTCTACACAAACTACTCAGGGAAAAGTCTGTGGTCTTTGTGGGGACTTTGACGGCCGCTCGAGGAATGACTTCACAACCAGAGGGCAGTCTATGGAGATGAGCATCCAGGAATTTGGAAACAGCTGGAAAATAACAAGTACCTGCTCAAATATAAACATGACGGACCTGTGTGCTGATCAACCTTTCAAGTCTGCCTTGGGACAGAAGCACTGCAGCATCATTAAGAGTAACATCTTTGAAGCCTGTCACAGTAAGGTAATCCTGTTCTCTCCTTAGTAGCTTCACACCAGATATTTGTTGCTATTTTGCAGTACATTTACATGAATATTTTTACTACTAAAGGCTACTACATAGAATCCTTGAGTATAAGGGCTACCTCACTCAAAACCTCATTTTACAGCTATGCCAGTTAAGTCCTGTTGCACAGTATTGAGGAAAGAGCAGTACCTGTTTTGAGTAACTAAAGATGAAGAGGATAATACTTGGCCACCAGAATTAAAAAGTTAGGTACCTGTTTGTTAAATCTAGAGATAAGTTAGTGTAGCTCTTTTCGTATGGTGATCCTTAGAGAATCATACAATAGGCTGAGTTGGAAGGGACCCATCAGGATCATGGCATCCAACACCTAGTCCTGTGCAGGACACCTCAAGAATCACAGCATACACCTGAGAGAGTTGTCCAAACAGTTCTTGAACTCTGTCACGCTTAGTGCTGTGACCACTCCTCTGGGGAGTCTGTTCCACTACCCAATCACTCTCTGGGTGAAGAACCTTTTCCTTATATCTAACCTAAACCTCCCCTGACACAACTTCATGCTGTTTCCTCAAGACCTCTCACTGGTCATGACTGTAAAGTGACATGAGGAGCTCCTCATAAGGCTTCCCTTTTGGACTCTTCACCATCCTCATGGCCCTCCTTTGGATGCTCTCTAATAGCTTAATGTCTTTTTTATATTGTGGTACACAAAACTGCACACAGTACTTGGGGAAGTTCATTCAAATTATCTAAAGAGATTAATAATTTGGCTTATTTTAGACACAAATTAAGCTAAACAAAACCAAGGCTACTAATTATTAATTAGAACGTCTATACAAAGCTTTAGTGCACTTTAATAAGCCATTTTAAAAACAACATTTTGGCTTAATTTCCTTCGTTATCTTATGTTGGTACAGGTTAAAATACAACAGAGGTATAGTTCAGTGGAAATAGTGTTTCCTTTTATATTCGCTTAATCACTATCTCCCAGTTAGAGAGTACATGTCCACATATATAGTTATGCTAAGCCAAAGCAAGATAGTTCAGTCCTGCAGAAATCACACAGAAAAAAACATTTTGAGTATAAGTGGCAGTATTAGCCACACGAGAATGAGAAGAATTAGAGTCCAATTCTACCAGGGAAGTGAAAATAGAAAACTACCAGTTGTAAAATATCATAGCTCCTTTATGACAGTCCCAGTCTGTCAAAAATTTCCAGTGCATGACAGAAATTCAGAACATTTTCCCTCATTAAAACACAGCACAGCAGATATACCTGTGGTGACAGATCTGTTGGTATTTTGATAGGTGAACCCAATACCGTATTATGAATCTTGTGTTTCTGACTTCTGTGGCTGTGACAGTGTGGGAGACTGTGAGTGCTTTTGTACCTCAGTTGCTGCTTATTCAAGAAGCTGTAGCAGAGCTGGTGTCTGTATCAACTGGAGAACACCTGCCATTTGCCGTAAGTATTGCATTGAAAATGCACGTAAGAAAAGCAGTGCTCCATGTGCTCAGGCACATGGGAGATAAGGAAGAGCAGAACAGTGACATTGCTATGTATGTGTGACTAAACAGCTCTTTTTATCTTTTGTCTTATTTATTTTAAATCTTTCAAACGAGATTTAAAAATAACCCCTGCCCAGTGTCAGAGACCTTCAGGTTTTTTATTTTTCTGTTCTAGCTGTGTTCTGCGATTATTACAATCCACCTGACAAACATGAGTGGTTCTATAAACCTTGTGGAGCCCCTTGTCTAAGGACCTGCAGGAACCCACAAGGGAAATGTGGGAACTTGTTGTATAGTTTAGAAGGTAACTCTTCCTTTACTTTAATGCAGTTTTTATGGGAGTTGCAGCTACTAATCTGGTTTCAAATGTCTTAAGAATCAAGGTGACTTTAAGGTTATCCCATTTGCCCCAGAAGCTCATTGACCTTACCTAGGCTAATTCCTCATGTGGTGGTGCCATTCATAGCATAAGTTTCCTGTTGTCTTCATATGGGGAGAAATAAAATAATATAAATTTGCAAAGAATAATTATCTGTTAGCAGAGTTAATTAAAACTTTTGGGAAAAAGGAAAAAAGAGGCCTGGAAAGACAATTGGTAGTAAAAAGAACATTCATACTGGAATCATGTTCATTTGGGGATCAAATCTCCATTTGACAGAGGTGTTTATGTGTTCTTCTGTATCTATGTAACACAAACTAAGAATGCCTTCTTTAACCTTCCAGGCTGTTACCCAGAATGTAGTCCTGACAAGCCATATTTTGATGAGGAGAGCAGAGAGTGTGTCTCCCTCCCCAACTGTACTTCATGGTAGGTCAGTTGATGGTGAGAAAGGTAGAATAGGACTGGAAAGGATAAACTAGACAATGTTTTGTTAATAATCATAGGTAGTGACAATTACCATTAAATCCTCCAGGAGTAGGATTTATATAAAAGTAGATACCATTGCAAACATTGTTATACCATATACTGGTTCAAGTCAATAAAACAAGTCTTCTTTTCTCTTTATCTTCAGTGATCCTGAAGAGAAACTATGTACTGAAGACTCCAAAGGTAACTTTTCACCACCCTGATCATGCATTGAGTGATGATATGACTGAAACAACACAACATCATATATTACTGCAAGCATATTGGTAATAGGAGTCCAGATATAGATAGTTTAATAGGTGAATGCACAGCAGTACAGACATAGTTTGATAAACAAAATGCAAGCCTTTTACCTCAAGAAATGTCTAAAGAATAATCACAGGGAGGAAGTAGAGAGGTGTGACATGTGAGATTCATTCTACCCAGGTAAATAACAATTTTCCACTTTTACACTTCCTTGGCAGTCAGCAAAAACAGACAGATATCAGTCTGTAGCAGGCAAATCACGGTAGCTGTTTTAATTAGTATTTTTAGAATGGGGCATATCTTGTAGAAGTCCTGTCCATTAATTTCATAAAATAAGCTAAGACAGCCAGCTTATGAGAGATATGTTTGTGTGCCTAAAGGGCATACTTGTGTAAGGTATGGTATCAGTTCATTCCCACATCTGGGAGAAAATCACATCCTGAAATCCAGTAGACAACACATTTACATTTTTGCTGATAGATATATTTCCTTTTGTTCCTGAGTGTACATTCTCCAAAATCTGGAGAGCTTCTTATATATTTAAATGAAATTATTTATCACTGTATGTTCCTCATTTGTGAATGGAAACAGCTGACCAACACCTCCTGAGCTAGCAAAGCAGTAATCCCAGTCACATTCTGTGCCAAGAGGGAATTCACCTGTGTTCCATGCTGGGTTAAGGCAGTACCAGTTCTGATGGTACCAGTTAGTCCTCTATGCAAGCTGCCTCCAAGAAACACCAGTAACCACAAAAATCCAATCCACTTTAAATAAAAGAGACGGGCTTCCAGTGCAGCTTCTTAAGTAGAAACTGAGAAAGTTTTTCAGCCAGGTAATTCATGTTTGATGTTGTGAGTTTCAGAAGTGTAAATGCAGAGTTTTGGGGTTTTTTTAGTTTGCATTTATATTGCAAGTGTCCTCTGTTACCATAGTATTTGCTCTTTTGGTGCCTCAGTTTGCCTTTGTTGCCACAATGGAAAGACCTACACCTTAAATGAAACTGTATACAGCCATGTGTACGGGACTGAGTGTGGTGAAGCTGTCTGTGGACCTAACGGGGAGATCATCAAAACACTTACCCCATGCGGAACACCATCTACATCAGCACAAGGTACTAGATTTGTAAGAGGTTTGGTGCTGATCCTGTGGAAGTCTGTAACAGTAATAAGATCTATCCATCTTGGGAAAAGACTTGTACCGCATGTTTGGGATGAGCACAGAATTTAAGTGTTGAAGTCTCAAAAATGAGGGATCAGAGCTTGTGGATCTTGTAGAGAGAAAAAAAAGCGTAATTCTTACTGATAGATTCTTACTGACCTGACTGTCATTGAGGTAAAGAGAGAATAGAAAGATTTGTCCACTTTTCAATATAGCTTGGACATACTATAGTTGACACTGCTGTTGTTAGTCTCAATATTTCATACTTCTATACCGTGTTTTTCTCCTTTTTGTCATCTATATCATACAATGGTTCTTATTGTACTGTTTTCTGCATTGGAATAATTGAGTCTCAAACGGGTCACTGGAACATGAAAATAAAGCTGCCTGGCAGTTATCTCTCTTTTCAAAAGTGACATTGCAGAGTGAGGGGAATGTGAAAGAGCAGAAAATAGAAAGCAGAAAGAGATAAAGAAAAGTGGGAATTTTGCCACATGGTTGTGGTAAATAGAAATAAGTTGCAAAAAGAAAAACAAAGTGTATTATCCCGGTAGCAAGTGATACAAAGACTAGAAGGAAAATTGAACATTAGCTTCTCTACTCACACGAGTGGAATAGCTAAAGACTTGATGGTGACCCTGTGTGTTTGGTATTTGCTAAAAGTGTTAACAAGTGGAATAAGAAGTATAATGGAGTAGTAGGTAGGAAAGGAAAGATTACTGAAAGCAGAGCATAGGTGGCATAGTAAAATGTCTATATGATCAGTCTGTATTCAAACCAACAGTTTCTTTGCAACAAGGTTCTAAAAAAACCAAAATGGAGTGCAGCTGGAAATCGCCTCTCCAAAGTCAGGTGAAGTACTGCAGGACTAGAAACCTTAAATTGGAAGGAATAAGTGACAGTAGGAGAGTTTGTTGTATTTTTTATATATATATATACATATACACACATACACACACATATACATATACATATATAAAGAAAAAAAACCCAAACCCCTGAAAGTGGGAATATGTTTGTATTATTACAGCACCATACTCTGTAATAGACAGAATGCATATAAATACAGAGAGGATGATTTCAGTGTGTACATGTACAAACGTAGTAGGGGCAAAACCCAATATTTTTTTGTGTGTGTGTAGTGTTAAAGAATGTAATAGATGTCATAGGGCTTGAAAGTAGAGTAGCAGAGGATTTGAATATTACTTGATTTCATTTCCTGTAGAACCACAAAAGAAAACTGTAACATCTGCACCTCAACCGTCAATGGTAGCCACTCCTTGCTTCTGCAAAGACAATGGACAATTGATACAAATGGGTGAGAAACTACGCAAATTTTTTTTTCTGCATCATTGATGTGGAAAGATGTAAAGTTGGACAAAGGTGCTTCAGCAAGTGCTCATTCTGCCTGCTGCAGTTAGATGTTACCAGAAGTCGTTGTATCTTTGAACTGCAAGTAACAACACTCTCACTTTGTTCTGGTCTGATTATCCCTGGTGTAAGGAAACTTATACCAGATACTAATGTCAGCAGAGCCATGAATCCCAAACTGCTGAACACAAACTTATACCTCACAGTAATATTTCAAAAACAGGGGGGAAAGACTATTCATATGTTAGTAGCTCCTGATCCACCTACTTCCTGTTTTGTGTTTGTGAAGGCCAGATGCACTCATTGATATATTGAGTATTCTCTCATCTTGCACTGATTTTCAATTCCTGCTAACATACTTAAGAGCAGAATTTCAGATTGGCCACTTGTGGACCTCCCTCAGCCTTTGCCATTTGGATGAATTGAGTTCCTGTTCAGCCTTTGAATTCAAGGAGCTGCAGACAGCCACACCCAAACACGGCTATTGGGGGCAGGCACGCCCAGATAGTTAAAGGCAGGGCTCAGTATGCAGCTGATCTGTGATGCATAGGCCTTGCGAGTTAGAAGTTTCGTGTACAGTCTGGTGCTTAATGGTTGGGTTTTGGCCTTGCAGGAGAAAATGTTTCTCTGCCAGTGAACATATCAGATCGTTGTGCTTACTCTGTCTGCAATAAGTCGTGCCAGATTGAGTTAATTTGGGCAGAGTGTAAAATTGGTCATGCTGAGACCCTCAAGATCTGCGATCCAGATTCTGAAGCCTGTCCACCAACACCTACTCCCAGGGCAACAAGCCAAGTTCCTGCTTCCACAAGGACTCCTGTGAGCGATTGTCTTGCACTTATTCCTCCCAGAAAGGTGAGAGACTTGGAAGAAGATGTGTTTCATCATTCATGCATTGCCTGTAGCCAAAATCTGGTCTTCTCCTCCGAACACCTATCCACCACTACAGCTGGACAATAGGTGTGGCTGAATTAGATGATTTAGAGGTACACCAGAAAACCCTAACGAGAGAATAAGTTGATTCTTCCACTCATCTGAAACATCTAAGTCATTGTATGGGGGCAGAGCTACCCAAGCTGAACAAAGACTAGGAAGCCACATCTGCCATGTCCCATGATTCGAAGTGGTCAGGATGTTAATATTTAGTACTATACAAAAAGTAGATAAGGCTCTGTTGATTGTTACGTGTTTCATATTGCCTGGTTTCCAGAGACAGAGCAGACGCCAAATATTGCCATGCTAGACAATTAACTGAGGTGAATGCAGCCGCTGTGTGTGATTTTAAAGATTTTGTTACATTACTTTGTTATGTGCCTCTCCTTTGCTTTTTTTTCAATCCATCAATAGTTTAACGAAACATGGAATTTTGGACACTGCCAGACTGCCACTTGCCTGGGAGAAGGAAACAATATCAAACTGTCCAGCATGACTTGCCCTCCTCAGCAACTGAAACTCTGTGTCAATGGTTTCCCATTCGCAAAACACTACGATGAAACTGGTTGCTGTGAAGTCTTTGAGTGTCAGTGTAAGTGGCAGGAGAATTCTTGAAAGTTGTGTTATGTTATGTATCCAAGAAGGATAAGTCTATGTGGTCAACATCTATATTATATTCTTATTAATTCAGTAGGATACAATGGAACAGAAATCCCATCTAAAACATTGGCTGTTAAAAGTGGATAAGAGTATCCTTGCTAGGTTAATTTTTCTTTATGAAACTGGATATTTTGGCTCTCACTGGAAAGAGTAAAAGAGTTAAAATCAGCTTGTACTCGCAGGATGTTCAGAAGCCAAACTTGAAGTCTGTCACTGTCTTCCAGGTATTTGCAGTGGATGGGGAAATGAGCATTATGTGACTTTTGATGGAACATATTATCATTTTAAAGAAAACTGCACCTATGTCCTTGTGAAGTCAATTCACCCTGACTCTCACAATTTCTGGATTCACATAGACAACTACTACTGTGGTGCCACTGATGGAGCAATTTGTTCGATGTCCCTTATAATTTTTTACTCCAACTCTGTTGTTATTCTGACACAAGCAATGGAACACGGAAAAAAAACAAACTTGGTAAAGTATTGTGTTAATATGGATTCTCAATATTATTTTGTTATAGTTGCTGTAGTGCCAAATATCCTGTCATGACAAAGGATGAAGCTTGTAAAATATGCAAGGGGTAGCAATTGCAATTGCATTGGGGGTTTTTCTCTGTTTTTTGCTTTGTATCAACAAAAATTTGTATATTCTAAAAATTCAGGAAATGATCACATAACTGAAAATTGTGGGTTTTGTCCTGAGATGAGTATTCAAATACAAATTATGACATATTAAAAAGAATCTTAGACAACTGCTTAAATGACTTAATTTGGTGCACCTAAGGTCTGAGTTTGCTTGAGAGTTGTACACATTTATTTACCTTATTTAACAGAACCATGGTCATAGAGATCTTTTGTTTCTCTTCTTTTTAGGTTTTGTTTAATGATAAAAAAGTTTTTCCAGACATTTCCAAGAATGGTATCAGGATAACCAGTTCTGGCCTTTATGCCATAATTGAAATACCTGATTTAGAGGTTTATGTCTCCTACAGTCAACTTGCATTTTACATAAAACTCCCTTTTGGAAAGTTTTATAGTAATACCATGGGACTATGTGGTGAGTGTCCTCATCAGCTGACAATAATGAATGCAATAAATTTTCCTTCTTTTTTCACTCACCCCCTTGTAACATGTCTAAATGCTTGCAACTCCACTGATTTCTATTTCTCACAAATTGTAATAGATTTATTACTATTTAGTGGAAAGACACTGTCAGGAGACAGAGTTTTAAGTCACGTCCTTTCATTCTGTTCCGTCTGTTGGTGGATGGAGATAGACTTTTTCTAAGCCCTTCTTCTTGAACATACGTACTACATATGGGAATGTACAAAGTCTGGAGAGTCCTATCCTAGACAGAGCCATCTCAGTTGATTTGGCCACCAGGAGAAACATATAATGAGTAACTGGCAAACTGTTCCTTCTAGCCTTCTCTTCTTACAAACAGTTTTTGTGAACTTAGCCAGGAACCCATGTGTTGTTAACTTTCCACAAGGAGATGAACTTCCCTCCAAATTGTCTCTGAAAGCAGCTTCATCAGCATCAATTGATCACTTTGATTTTATATTGCTACCAGGTACCTGCACCAACCAGAAGTCTGATGATGCTATGAAGAGGAATGGTGAGGTTATAGAGTCCTTCAAAGAGATGGCATTAGATTGGAAAGTCCCATATCCTACAAATAGATACTGTAATCCAGGTGTCTCAGAACCAGTTAAGATTGAATATCACCAGCACTGTGATCCTTCTAATCTGTGTAAAGTCATCTGGTAAGACAATTTCCAAAAGTACCAGAGGGATAAGTTCACAAAATACTTTAGTGTTTTACTACATGGCTTGGATAAACCGATTATAGGATATGATGAAAATATGAAGTCTTGCATACTCTGTGAAACTGAGCATTGAACTGATCTGTGAGTGTTCCTGAGTTCGGCACATATTTTTCAGCTTCATCATCAAAATCAGTTCTCCCTTAAGAGTGTCTGCTGCTTGGCACTCACTCTGCCTGTTAGTTCTGGAGAAGCCAACCAGGAATGATATAATTAAGTATCTGAAAGCTCTGAATGATAACGAACACAGTCAAAAAATAGTAAGCAAATGTGTGTGTTTGTTTTTAAAATAAATTTTGGTTTAAGACAGGACTTTCAAACATGCTTACATAAAAATGTCAACATATAGATTTATAGCTACAAGTGGTGCAGGAGCCTTTGCAGGTAGCAGTCCAACATAAAACTGCTTCCTTTCAAAGCATTGTAAAGAATGGGAGGTAAAGCTCATTCTTAATTAAGCTGTGAGGGCTTATTGCCTATCAGAATAATTTGTAGTTGTATCTTTACCTTGAGGCTTTGCTTGGGTAGGGATAGTTTGATGGTGAGTTGAATCCTTCCTTGAAAATAGCCCAAGGTCTGTCTCCTTGCTTTGTGAAGGACCCTGACTGAGTGCCACGGCGTGGTCCCCCCACAGCCCTACTATGAGGCGTGTGTGGCCAGTGGGTGCTCACAAGAGCAGCCCAGCACCGAATGCCAGAGCATGCAGACGTACGCAGCCTTGTGCGGGCTCCACGGGGTCTGTGTGGACTGGAGGAGGCAGGCGAATGGGCAGTGCGGTAAGCCTGGAAACGCTGCTGGTGGTGAAGCGAGTCTGGTGTGTTTTTTCCTCACCTACGCACTTGTTTATGTTCCTCCATATCATCAAGCTTCAGTCTTTTCTGAGCTGCTCTGGACCTGAGAAAAAGCAGGAATCAGTCAAAGAGGTGGTTTCAGTTCAGAACTGGTGCAAAACAAGGCGAAAACAGGCCTGTATTATCTCCCGATTAGCTCAGCTGAGTCCTGTGTGTTCTCTAAAGCTTCGGCACTAGATGGCAACACACTGCTGCTCCCTGCGCGCTTTGCCCTGCGCAGGGGGACGCCGTGGCTCAGCACTGTCTGAATCCATTGGCCCCTCTTGCTGTACCTGCAGGGACGTCTTCGCTGGGCTGTGGGGACCCGTGAGTTGGGCTGTGATAGCGTGGGTACTTTGTCCGTTGTGCATTGAAGGGTACACGTGGGTTTAGGCTCTTTAACTTGTGTTGCAATGCTCCACAGAGGCCAGCTGTCCTCAGGATCAGGTGTACAAGCCATGCGGTGAAGCAAGAAGAAACACTTGCTTCAGCAGGTGGGTCATTTCCTGAGGCGTTTTTCAAGTCCGTGATGTGAAGATTGCCGGAGAAGCCTGAAGTTCACACCTCCACGTGGCCTCCATGGGCCGCATATCTGCCTCTCATTCATTCTTGTTTGTATTCTAATTGTGCAGAGAAGTTGTTATGGACACCTTCTCCTCCCAAAATAACGCATCAGTGTTTGTTGAGGGATGCTACTGCCCTGATGGAAAAATTCTGCTGAGTGATCATGATGGCACCTGTGTTTCTGTTTGTGGTAAGAAACAGTTTAAATGGTGCAATGGGAAGGGGGTGCGGTAAAAGCCTGACTAGAGGCACACATTAAGGGTGATATTTTGGGTACAGAAGAAATCAGGAGATCTTGATACTGACTCTTTCTAGTTAGGCTGGAATCATTTCAGATTGGTGGTTTCTGCCTACTTGTATGCAGGAAGTGCAACTCGCAAAAGAACAAAGAGGAGAACGTATTTTTGGGAAGATTTTTTGGGGGACACAACTTGGCACTCTGGATTTCTTTCTCTTTGTGGTTGTTTCTCAGACTTCAAGACCTTTATTCTATTTCCGTCTTCCTGCTTCTGTTGTTTTTCCTGGTTCAGTTACCATTAAAGTAACATGTAATTCATTTTATAGGTTGCACTGCACAAGATGGGTCAGTGAAACAGGTAAGAGAAAGGAAAATACTGTCTTTATACTATATTTGGGTTCTGTGATCTGTAAAAATGACTGCATGAGTTTCCTTCAATTCTAACCTTAAAAACCAGTGAACTGCAAGGACATTTGGGATTTTATTAACTGCAGAATTTTTTTAATCATTTGAGGTACAGAAGCAGAAATAGCAGTTTGTGGGAATCTGTTCCCTTGTAGAATTACCAGGCTTCCCCTCTGGAAAGATATAAACCTGCAAAGGAAGGTGACAAATAATAGCATTTTTTCTTAGTATTCCTTTCTCCTCCCTCTGGGATTTGAACTCTAATTTTCCTACACAATAAATTTTGGTAATTCAGCCCTATACTGTCTTGCAGCAGGCATTCATTGAGATAATGTTTCCAGTTTTTGCCCTCTGGGCTGCTATCCGTATTGTTTTCATAGCCTAAAGAAGCTTGGGAGCACAACTGTCAATATTGTACTTGTGATGAAGCAACCTTGAATGTCTCTTGCTTCCCCCGCCCTTGTGCTGAATCTCCACCTGTCAACTGCACAAAAGAAGGGTTTGTACGCAAAATAAAAACACGTCTGGATGACCCATGCTGCACAGAGACAGTCTGTGGTGAGTAGGTAATTCATATGTCATAATGTGGCATCATTTGCCTTCAGCAGTAATCCTCAAATGAGATCTGCTACCTGTAAGGGAACAGATTCAAATAAACACACTGAAGATGTAATTTCTTCCATCTACATGCCAATAGCTCTTGCTATCGTAAGAGAACTCCTCTGGTCCAACTTGTACTCTAAATTGGTGCAATGACCTGCCAGATACTTAAATTGGAAAATCCCCCATGAATCATTGGGACCAGCAGGTGCTTCACAGAATCCTCTGGCTTCTGAGATGAAAGGGTGATCCTTCCACAGAGATCCATCCAGTAAGGGAGGATAGATTCATCTTCCATGCTCCTCTAAGGCTTCCTGTGGATGCTCTTGTCGTTTGCCCTCACCTTTGCATTTGCATCCTCCCAGTCCCAAATGTCCACCATAGCGCAGAACCACTCTACTCTTAACCCTGGCCACTCTGGGCACCTATACCAAGATGCAGGACAGGGGGACCTGGCAATGGTGGTGGGATGTTATTTGTGTTATTCATCTCTTTAATCTACCAGGCGCAGGTCCATTAAGCTCTTTGAATGCCTTGAGGGAGCAGTGGGCATTGTCAAGGTCCTTTGCCTTCATGTCTCAATCTTTACATCTTTGAATCTCATCCAATGCCTCTTCATTTTCACTCTCTGACTCATTTATCTTCACACCAACTTGTTTCCCTGTTACTTCTCTAAGGGTGTTTAGTTTTTTCGGAAATGACATCTAGTGGGGGAGGAGAGGCAGGAACAAGGGCCATAAATATGTGTCCCAGGAAGAGCTTTACAGTGGAGCAAACTTAGATATACTTCACCTGAATAGATCCCAAATTTCAAAAATGTGTGATGCAAGAATCATCTATTTCTACACAATTTCTTGGATGTTCAGCCTTTGTTTTCAAGTAATGCTGGTGGATAGGATGCTTTGGCTTACTTTGTCTCTGTTGTCTATTGCAGAATGTGATATAAAAACCTGCATTATCAACAAAACAGGATGTGACTTAGGTTTCCAACCAGTGGTTGCTATATCTGAGGATGGTTGTTGTCCTATCTTTTCCTGTAGTAAGTCCTGTTTCCTTAAGGTGTTTTATTTATTCCTTGAATTATTTGATTTTTTTTTAAATTAGTTAAAATCATAAACAATAGCCTCTTCCCTTCTCTATCAGCCTTTACAATTGGTGTTCTTTTCCTTTGCCTCTTTTTTTTTTTTTTTTGAGCTGAAGTTGTATTCAGTGAGTATAAGTTATTGATCAGATACTGAATGGTAGTAAAATTGAACTCACCCAGGGGTTCTGCTGCCAAGTTATGTTTCTAGATTCACACACCTGAGCCAGCTTCCCATTGGCTTTGTTACCAGCAAGGTAGTTAACAATGAAGAAAAGGTCAAGTAGTTTCAAGTGTGGGTAAAAACTCATGAGATAAATAGATTTTACCTTATGGAAAAATACCAGGATATAGAATTACCCCCCATTTCATGCGTAACATCTAAGCAGATGTGGGCTTCTGAATAACCATTAGCACCATGCAGTAGTTACTTTTTCCCCCCTTCTGTGTGGGCTATTTAGTTCAGTTCTACTCTTTGACTTCTCTAAATCACACACAATTTGGAGATTACTACACTAACTATTTGTGCCACTCCTAGCACATTCTTTTCATTTTGTTTTTTCTTACAGTACCAAAAGGTGTATGTGTTTCTGAAGGAGTTGAATTTAAGGTAGGTCTTCTTCCAGACACTTCTTTCCACAAGTTAATGTTATCCAAGACAGAATTTTCTGAAGTTGTTATTGTCAGCACTCATAGAAAAGGCCAGATTGGAATGGCCTATAAATCTTCCTTGCCAGTAGTCTTATGTAGTATTGAACATGGGCATTGGATTAGATAAACTGTGGATATTCCTTCCAACCCCAAGCAATCTGTGATTCTGTGATAGGTTACGAAATAGGTAATGCTAGAAACCCGTAACTGGCTTACTAAATGAGATCTTACCTATGTTTTAGAGGCAATATGTCAGAATTGTGATTAAATATAAATTTTAGATCTCATTGAATGTTTTAAGATTAATTTCTAGGTCAAACTGAGCAAAAGTAGATGCATGGAATTTATGAGGTAAATCATTTAACATTATTGATGCACATGGTAGTGTCAGCCTTGTGTTAATTTTGTGACACTGATAATGAGGTTTTAGAGATCTGGAAGTATTAATTTCAGGAAGTTCTTCCAAAAATAAACCTCATAAGCATTATTTTTTTGATAGTCCAGGGGGATGTTTATTGTAGAACTCTCTGAATTCTTGTCATGGCCTGTCTTCTCTTTCCCATGTCTTTCCAGCCAGGGGCAATGGTGCCTAAAAGCTCTTGTGAGAACTGTGTGTGCACAGATGAGCAGGATCTTGTGACACAGACCAACCGCATCCAGTGTCTTCCAGTGAAATGCCAGACCACCTGCCAGCAGGTCAGCACCTCCCTGACCATGAGCAATGGCTGTTGAGAGGGTGTACTCTGAAACTGGTATAGTGTAACTGCTTTCTCACTGAAAGATAGCACAATGGACTCTATTAATAGTTTTGTAAAGTCTTTTTTAGGGTGCTGGTTATTTTCACTCTAGCAAATTTAAGAGATTTGGAAAAATGCCCTAAGAGGAAATAATTGCAAACCTGTCAAAGTCTGACTGCTGAAAGACATCTGTGCCATTCTGTTGGTATTGCCCATTGTCAGATTGAAAGTTAAGATTATGAAGAAACTGCACAGTGGTCTGTATGTTTCCAGACACTTCTCAGTACTTGTGAGCTGAGAATACTCTTGTTACTTCTCAGTATCTGCGAATCCTGCACAAAGCCAGTTCAGTCTATTACTGAATATAAGCAAAGTGATTGCTTTTCCATTGATACCTAGATAAGGCCAGACCCACCATCAGTGTTAAAAGTGGGCAAAACCTTTCTACTGTCCTTTATTCTAAAGACAGGCACATCCACACCCACCAGGAGACCAATGGATACCTAAAACACAAGGGAGGGAATCTTCACATGTCTGACAGCAATAGTTCTTGTGGATGATGATATCAAACCAAGAACTGGTGGCAGAGTAATCATAAGCTGAATTAAAGTGAAAGTAATAATACGCTGAATTAATATATTTAACTCATCTTGTGTGTTAGCCTGAAGAAGAATAGTCAATGACAGAGTCTCCATTTCAACTGAAGTGTCCAGAAGTCACTGTTCAATAAGGGAGAAAAATTGCCAGCTTTGATGGTTAGACTTAAAGTGTTTCCAACAGGTTTGTAAAGATAAAAAAGATGAAACCAAAAGATTGGCTCATTTCCTCTGCCATCTTCAGGGTAACCTTGATCCAAAGATGCTTCACGAGCAAGACATCAGTTAACATGGCTAAATGGAAACTTTATTCCCACAGGGGTTTCGCTATGTGGAAGAAGAGGGTCAGTGCTGCAGCCAATGCCAGCAAGTGGCATGTGTGGCAAATTTTCCATTTGGCAATGTGACCATTGAGGTAAACACTCCCTTGCTCTACACACAAGGCTGAATTATTAGAAAGACTTCGGTATTTTTACAATCAGCATCATGCATTTTAAGGCTGGGAGGACCTCTAAGAGGTGTAAAAAACTCTGTGTTTCCAAAGTAAGTGTAGATGTTTATACAGCTGCGCTCTGCTATGTGCAACTCACAGGCACTCCTGTGTTGAAAATTATGTATCTGACAGGAAGAGAAATCGTGGTACCTCCCCTTATCCTGATGTGCAATAGCAAGAAAGAATTTAGAGGGGATGGTGACACTGTGTAATACTGCTCTTGCAGAGATACATGAGCTGGCTTCACATCACACTGCTCCAATCTGGAAACAGTTTCATGATCTTGCCCTGAAGATACAGGGATAAATGGTGTGACAAAGTGGATATGGCTGTACTACAACTAGTTCTGAATCTGCTGAGGCAGAAGTTAAGTGACATAGCTGCTGTAGTATAGTCTGAATTGGTAACACCTTTGGATAGTACATCCTGTCTAGTGAGTGTTAACGTTGTGTAGTCATGAGCCAAACTTTTAAGGATGGACTTGATGATCTTGGAGGTCTTCTCCACCCTTAAAGATTCTATGATTCCATGATTGTAGGACTTTGGTTTCATTACAGCCTGCTACTCCTGGGAATGGTTAATGATGCTATTTCAGCCAGTGACTATTGTCTTATATGCTATTGCTTCTCTGGTAGCTCTTGAGTTCTGCATCTTTTCTCTTTCATCCTTTTATTCCTTGATAATGTATCTTGCAAGCTAGATTCTCCTGTTCCAATAGGCAATTTTTGTCTTTCCATAAGGAGACTTTGCAGTTACCCATTAATTGCAAAGACTATTGTCCTTTTTCTCACTTTTTGATTTTCTTCCATCTACTAAAAAAAGAAAACCATTGAAAAGTTTTAAAGAGATATTTTTCTTTTATGTGTATTTTAGCCCACAAACGTTAACACATACCTACCTTCTGGCATTTCTGTTCATACCTCTATGCTCCTTCTGCCACCAGCTTTTTGTTCTTTCTCCTTGTGTGGCCACAGATGGGATTTTGCATAGACTGGTAGTGGTTCAGCTTGGTATAGGATTTGCAGATGTAAATTTCAGCCCTGTTAGAGTGATACAAACAATCCAGTCCCTCTGCCAGTTCATTGATTGTATTACTGTTGCAGTATTCTGTTTTTATTGCTTGGGGTTTGTTTTTTATTCTGTTTTTATTAGGTTGGAAAGAATTATAAAGATCCGTATGATAACTGTACTCACTACACATGCACTGAATCAGCAGGCCAGTTTTCCTTGACTAGTACAGTAAAGGTCTGCCTACCATTTGAAGAAGCAAACTGTGTGCCAGTAAGTATTTTACAGCCAGAAAAATCTTCAGGAATGAGCCCTGCTGTTGGCCTGGAAGTTATCTTTACTGTTTTGAATGAGTCGCTTCAGTATTGATCTTTCTGAGCTGATCACCCTTGTTTGAAAGAAATGTGCTTTTTCAGTCCTGAATGAAGTGTTCCATGGCAGTAAAGCAAAAATATTTGGAAACAAACCCACACGTTTTACACTGTTGTGGCATAAGCACTAGAACTTGAAAGAGAAGAGTGTTGGGGAAACAGCAAGGTGGGATTTTTCAACACTTGAGAAATGTCAGTGTTACAAAATGTAGTTGAGCAAATGGTAACTCACCATGGATCCTCGGGGGACTGATGAACATGATGTCTTCTTACGTGTAGTGTGTCATTAAGCAAAGTGGAACATGAATGAGCAAGGAGTGTAATTCATACCCTGGCTTTCATCTATTAGCGGTTTCCAGTAACTTTCAGAAGCATTTTGGGACTTCACAACAGACCTGAAAATCAAAGCAGAGACAAGGACAGCTGTGTACTTGAATTGGCTTTGGGGTAGGTTCTGTGTAGGTCAGTGTGACAGGTTGACCCTGGCTGAGTGCCAAGTACCCAGACAGTCTCTCACCCCTTCCCTTTACCAATAAGATGACAACAACTCGTGGGTGTTAANTCAGGCTATTTAATTCCAGGAGCATCTGTCGTTGTCTGGTGCTGGGATTTTTATGCTGGCTTCAATAAGACCTGCATAAAGTCAATTGTGTTACAGGACATCTTACCTTGCTTTTAAGAATATATATAGTTTTAAGAAAACTCATTCCCTTCCTTGCTGGATGATTTGTTTTGGTTTGTTTTGGATTTTTAAAGTATTTTTGTATATAATTGGTGCACAAATAGGTCTGATAAGGAATCTGCATTGATTAGAGATGAGAGAATATAACTGAAATCTCACCATTGCAACTGTCTCCTTACCTGCATCTGAACTAACTATTCTGGTTACTTTCTATACAGGGGACAGTTGATGTGACTTCAGATGGCTGTTGTAAGACATGTGAGTGCATTAAATTGCTGATTCTTTATTCCAACGGTGTTTGGTTCTTCCCTTCTTGTAGTCCTGTTTCTGCATGCACTAAGAGTCTGCAGTTTCTACAGACTGGAAGACAGTTTTACAGCAGCAGAACTGGTTTTTACCTCACAGCTGGAACTAAAAATATGCCATGTTCTTCCAACAAGGACACTAAAATTTTATCTCCTTTTCTGTGTTTTTAAATAACTGAAATACTGTTAGCTTGAACAATACCCCTGATTTAAAAAAAAAAAATGTAGAAAATATTCTCTGTGTTATTCCATCTGAAAATTGCATAGAAAAAAAGGTGGGTTTTTTTCTGTAGCATCCACTCAGAAATCTTAGGTTGTTGTAGAGTCACAAGTATAATTTATAGCAATTTTAGAAAAACCTGAACCCTTCATGTCTCCTTTAGGTCTTGGTTCAACAGTATCTTTGCACGATAAAGGTAGTCCACAAATGGAAAAATACCTTGACCAGCAGGAAGTTGTATTGGTGAATTACTGCCTCTTTGTACTCTCATTTGTGGTTTTAGTTATGCATTTGAACTGTAAAATGTTTTACTAGGATAACCTACCCCTGGTTTACTAGCAGATACCTTTCAAAACGTTTAGTCTGCAGTCTGAGAAAGTCTAACAGAAGTGTTCTTTCACTCAGGTATCGACCTGCCACACAAATGCAAGCGCAATGTGAAAGAGCAGTATATCGTGCATGACAACTGTAAGTCACCTGCTCCGGTCCCACTGCCCTTTTGTGAAGGGATGTGCAGTACCTATTCTGTGTAAGTAGGAAACTTTTCTCTGTCCCTCCCCCATGGCTGGTCTTCCTGGGTTCTTGTCACCAGTGGGCTACAGCTTCCTGCTGTTTGAAAGGATGTGGTTGGGAAACCGAGTGTGCAGAACAGCAGTCATTGACAATATCTTTAGTGTGATAGAAGTGCCTTATCTTAGCTAGGGAAATAAATCCCTTTGGAAAGACACTAACTAAATTATTAAGCATGCTGTTAAACATGTCCTTGTATGGTTTTCGAACAACTCCAGTGTTTACTGGAGTTTTTTTCTGCCCTTTGTTCTCTGCATGAGTTGTTCCTTTCTGTCTTGCCGAAATGGGCCTAATACAAAATCCACCGAGGTTACTGGGATTTGCCGCATTGGTGTCAGAGGATTTGGCCCTGCATGGCAAATAGCATCCTGAGGAAAAGATGTTACGAATAAGCAGAAAAACAAATGGGGAATTTTGCTCCTTTGCTCCTTAGAAGTACAAGAATTTGGAGCTGCAAATACATATCAGTTTGGGAAGACAACAGGCAGCAGACTGATGTGAAAAATCTCATTTCTATAGGTATTCCTTTGAGGCCAGTGAAATGGAACACAAATGCATTTGCTGCCATGAAAAAAGAAGTCACAAAGTGAAGGTGGAACTGGTTTGCTCTGAGCATAAGAGAGTCCAGTTCACATATGTATATGTAGATGAATGTGGATGTGTGGAAACAAAATGCCCAAAGAGGATAACATGAGTATAAACTAAAGGAAACATTTCATCTCCCATTTACTCCTTCCCTAACAAGTGAGTAGTTTAGATAACAGCTGTGAGTAACCTTCACATGACCATACTAGCACTTTTTCTTTCTGGTGTTATATGCAGTTATGGAAATTAGCCAAGATTTTACCCTAAATGTTTG
The DNA here is from genome assembly GCA_013390005.1 of Calyptomena viridis. Classification (NCBI taxonomy): domain Eukaryota; kingdom Metazoa; phylum Chordata; class Aves; order Passeriformes; family Eurylaimidae; genus Calyptomena; species Calyptomena viridis. Next base: position 33,189 of record WEIV01003933.1, read on the forward strand.
TAGAATAAACTGCATTTCAAAGAGGACTTGTTCTCCTGTTTCAGTGATGCTGCTAAAGGGGCAAAGTGGCTAATATCTTTAATCTCACACTGGTGTATAAACCAAGGTTATTGCAAGACACTCAAGACACAGTGATGCATTTCAAAAGTCCTTCCTGAAGAAAGTGCACATTGTAAAACCCTAATCACATGTATCACTTCATTTCCCTGACAAGCGGCACAGCAATCACTTCCACAGCGGGGATTCAGACAGAGACAGGACTCAGCTCAGGGCCACATTTGTGTTCTTCTCCCCAGTGGTCCTGAACCTACTTTGGCTGTGACTGGCTCACTGGAGGAAATCAAGGTGCCTTTTTTTTCACTTCTGCACAGTGAGCACTATATCATGAGTGTAAAAACATGTTTTTTACATATACACTACAAAATAATATATTTGCACACTTATTGGGAGTTCTTATCTCACTTTGCCAACATCAAACTCAGAGCTGTGTGTTAGTTCCGTTTCACCAATAGTTACATGCCTATGATTTGTGTTATAAATAATTGACTCCCAGCTAGGATGTCCAGTGGTAGCTGTAACAGTATTTTATGTGGACAGAGATCAAAATGATCCAACAATATTTTCAGAGTATGCAAGGAAAGCAGATGCTTCTGTTACTTGAGCAATTTGGTCTTCTATGACCTGAAAGAGAATTGAAGACTGTGTGTTTCTTAGATAGTGTCCTGCAGCCTGCTGTGCAGGGTTTTTGGGAGTTGTTTTGAAGGGAATGCTTTTGAACTGGCCAAGTAGATATGAAATGTATTAAACTTTAGCTTTCCATTTTAAAATGTTGCAGCTTTTGAGCCCCAGGAAATACTTAATTTGTTTCTTTTTCATAATACATAATTTCAGTTGATGTCAGGCTACTTTCATTATGGTGTTACTGGTCTTAAAATTGTGGGAGTCCTTGACTTTGAACAGGCATAGGAGTTCAATGGTAGTTTTTCTCTGCTGTCACTTGAGAGTCCTATGCTTAATGGGTCATCACTGTGATGCAATGGGGCAGTCCATGTTATGCCTCTACAGGATTCATCTCAGATTGTTTTAACTAACTCGTTCTCCAGTCCCTTTCTGAAATGATTTGTCTCAGCTTAATACTGGTGTAAGAGCCCTTTGGAAATTATCAGCTTCTCGGCTCCAGAGGTTTTGAGAGCCAGGGTAGCCAGGTTAGACAGCTGAAGTCAGAGGAAGTGAATTTCCTCCTTTGTTTTTATTTTGTTTCCTTATAAACAATAAAAGCGGGGCTGCTTGTAGCTAATGATTACAGTGGGAATAGGTGCAGTGCAGGTAACTTTGGGAAATATGGGCAACAAAATCCAACAAAGAGGTGTTTGTGATGAAGTTATGAATTACTGAATCATAGAATCATAAAGTGTCTCAAGTTGGAAGTGAACCATGTGGATCACTGACTTGAACCTAACTCTCCCATTCCCAGCCTCTGCACTAGTCCCTTGACCACTTTGCTTGATTTTAAATTACAGGACTCTCCAATTAATTCAGTTAACTATCAGTGCTATGCAGCTCCCTTGGAAGGCACATATTGCAATTGCTTGACTCTGAGGCTCACGTATAAGTTTCACATTAGTCCAGAAGACTGTTTTTATTGATATAAATCAAGTGCATGCATGCTTACAATGCAAAGAACAGCAGCAAAACATAAAAAAAGGACGTTCCTTTCTTTTCTCCTTGCTTTTCGCTGAAAAGGAGGAGGTCATTCTTGAGTGCTTTTGTCATCAGAACAGTAAACAGACTCTGTAAGTAGTCATATACACAATCATGCAAAGCAACCTGTAAACCAAACCTGCAAATCAATCATTCTCAGCAAGATGACTTAGCAGGAACATGATCAGGAACCTTTTGCATCTCTGCATTATCTTCAGGTGGGTGAAGGCAATAAACCACAACTTAAACTTCCCAGGTTTCCTTAGATTTCTGTTCTCCTGTCTGTTTTAGTGATGATGAGATTTTATACAGAAGCTGAGAATGACATTGATTTAAAGGCATACTTTTCTCTTCACTTTTGGCGTGCATTTTGCTTTTTAGGCAAGTGAAATGCTAGAACCAAAGGCATACTTTCATCTCCACGATGCTTTTGATCGTGTGAAATCTCACATGCTACTTCTTCATTCCCAGTTACACCTGGCACTTCATTTACTTAGTCAAGCTTCTGTCTGGCCTGTGCAATACTACTGAGAGCTCTGATGGCCGGGTATTAGAGAGAACTCATTGGTCCTGTTTGCAGGTGGAGAGTCTTACTTAGCTGCCAGCAAGGTAAAGCCTATTTAAAGAGAACTTTCAGCTTCTTCAGCTGAGAGACTGTCAATGGGTCAAACATCTCCCCACCTGCCACTTTTCCCCTGCCACGCCCCAAATGCAGAGAAACAAAAGTCAGTCTGAAGGCTGCTCAATCAACCAACCACTGTCAAGCTGGCCCTTTTTGCTCAGTGATTCTGCCTCTGCATGCAGCACTGCTGCTTGCACAGAGCAATCTGGATTGCAACTGAGTTCTGTGTGTCCTTTAGGCTGTTGCCATAAGCTCCCCACCAGAATGTGCAAAGTTAAATGCAGGTGGCTCTTCAGGAGAGTTTGCCTGTAAGAGCTTGATTTGACCATGATCCTGCTGCTGTTGCTGGGTGCCTGCTTCTCACGTGTGCATGTTAAGCCTTCATGTGTAGCCCAAGGCCATCTCTTCCGGTTACTGACTGGTCTTTGCAAGTCAAACATTTCACTGGCGTAACTCAAGTAAAATCAGTGGCACTGCTCCAGGTACTGTTTCTTCCTTTTGCGTGAATTCTTTACACCAGCATAAACCTCAATAGGGTAACCCCAGGAGAACCAGCACTCAGCTGAGCCAGTTGGGCCAGGGCTCAGCTGGTTTCAGCCTGTAGCTATTCTTTTCTTATCATGCAAGGATGGTACTCCCAACTCACCAAGCAGTTCTGAACCAACATACCAGGAAGTACTGTCCCATATTGCTAAAATAAATATTTGTTGAAGATACTGCCTCATGTCACGTGAATAAGTCCTAGACACTTTATCATTTTGCTGGTGTGCTCTGAGTCTAGGTTGCAACGATGAGATGAACTCTGACTTGCCTATTGGAAAGGTCAGTTCACAACACCACTTTGACGTAGTTTAGCTGAATTTTTGTTTGGCTTTAGTTACCAATTATTAGGGTTTGCAAGGAGGAAAAGAAAATTCAAGGTGTGGTCTGGATTTTTATTTGGGGAGAGGCACTATTCTTTGACCTAGTTTTCCAGTGAGTGGATCCCCTGACTGTGGAATTGGACCTGTAGTGTTATCTACAGCATGCTGTATCGATATCAATCTATTCTGATATCTAGAATCTCGAGCTGAAAACAAAGACTTTGAACTGTAAATGCCCTTTAATACAGAAGGGATTGTTTAAAAGAATGCTGCACCTATTTTGTTTCAGCACACCGGCTTAACAATTAGAAAGTTGCAAGGTAAACATGAAAAAATTTGTCTAAATATCACTTGGGTAAGTTATCTGATTAGTAATGAACCAGAAAAGAAAATAATCTGGCAAATTTGACAGATCTTCTCTAAAGTAAGGGTAAGGATTGAGTGGTCTGAGAGTTGTGCCTGATGCTTCTACAGGTTCCCATGTTCAAAGGCATGTTTTTGGCCTTGTTTATATTTCCTTCCTGATCTTAGATAAAGATAAAGGTAGGCCTTTGTTTCTTGTATGTGATTGTAACATTTAAATTCATAAAGCCTTTTTGCAGGGATATACAACATGGTATTTGCACTCCTGAGGCTACATGCTTTTGTCAGACACCCCAAACATCCTTTAGGAGAAAGAAATGTGACAATTTTCCAAAGACACCGAGACAAAGGTATCAGTTGTGAAAATCTTTCTTGTTTTTACACTTCAAGGGATCTGATTATTCAGTGTCTTTAGGGCAACAATAGAGTCTCAGTTTACCTTGTACAAGGCCATTCTTACATCCATTTAATCCTTTGACAATTGAAATCCCTCTCTTCAGAAAGCAACCCCATCAGAGGTGTGCCCAGGTAGTTGGCTTTGTCAGGAGTAGGCCAGAGTTTGATCATGAAGCTACAGAAACGTTGTGATTTCTTATGCACTTCCAGAAGGTGTGAAGGCCCAGTTTTTATCAGTAGTCTGTAAGGCAGTTTAATTGATACTGACTGGCTTTCATTTCATGATTTTTTTTTTTTATTCAAAGGGGGTCTGTCCAGTAGCTTCCTGTAACTGTGAGTTCACACTTCTGGTCATAGATATCCCTTTTTCACTTCAGCTTGATTTCTGTGAAGGCCTGTTTTTAAACTATAAAAATTATTTAACTGTTGATTCTCCAGAGGATTTGGTCCAGTGGGATCTCTCATTGATATGAGTAAAGAAATCAAAGAAGACTGAGTAGGTAGGTTGTGGTTCATCCCATTTACCTTAAAAAAAAAAAAAAAAGAAATAAAAAAGAGGAAAAAAAGAAAAAAAAAAGAAGTTATTTGCAATCAGGACTTGAGGCACTGTAATCTTTCTGTGTAGTTATTGAAAAGCTCAACTGTCATCTGGAAATGTCCCCACCTCTCCTTCTTTTGACTTCCTAGGCAGTCTGAGGCAACCTGAGTCTGAGCCCTACCTCATCTAGATCCTTTAAAGCACTGTAAGAAGTTGATCCTGAATGTCAGTGTTATAGAGTTGTAACAGGAAGCACCAAGTATTTACCACAAATTCTGTCAACCCTGTATCCTACCTTGAACATCTTAACCATCAGCACTTTCAGTGAAAGACCCTTTCATCCTGATTTTTAGTAAGAGTAATGTGGAGAACAGTTTAACTGTTTTTTATAAGCTTTTTGTAGAGGGCTTCATCTCACTTGCTTTTAACATTTGCATTCATCTTCTGAATTTTCCCTTTACTCTTTTTTGGTGTTTTAAATGTAGTCCTTAGTAACTGATCTTATTCTAAACTCTGACACAGAATGAGTTGTATCTTGGCCTACATTGATGTCCCTTAGCATGACAGCAGCAAACCAAAATGAACTTTAAGCTGGCCTAAATAAGCAGTGAGTTTGGTGCTATTTGCATGTGTTTTATAAGTAAGTTTTCGGCTTCAGTTTATGAAGGCCACTGAAGAAGTGCATAAACCCTTTCTTGTTCCAGCTCTGAAATGGTTTGTTTTATGTCACCACCTCTCCCTACACTGGTATTCAAAGAGAATCACTGGTGCCCCCTCAGATGGCTGTACCCCGACAAGCCCAGGCCAGCTCGCAGCCACCCGAAGGGGCTTTGCGCAGGTTCGGGCACCAGGCGGCCAATCGGCCCTTCACGGAAGGGCTCGGGACGCCCAGCAACTCAGAGGCTTCCAACCAGGCCGTACGTCCTGCCTCACACCCTGCAAGGAGCTTCTTCAGCGAGGGCAGTTCGCCAGACCCTGGCTGGTGGTCCCTGGAGGAGGACCGGCGGACCAGCTGCCNGAACTGTGCATAAAATGAAATACATATGGATAATATACACTGTCACAGCAAGTCCATTGCCACTTCTTTACAGCATCTTGACTTCACTTCTTTACATATCCAGACATTATTCTATATTGACTGATCTATTTCCTGTAATACCATAAAAACCTGGCTTAAAACCAGAGTTTAATCTGACCTGCAGTGAGCATTGTTCTATAAACAAAAGGCCACTAAAGTGCAATGTAGCCATACCAGCTGCTACTTTATGGCCTTGAATTAGCTTTTCCCCAAGGGCTATTTCTCTCAAGGACCAGTGCACACACCTTAACATCCCCAAACACACTGACTTAGTTCTGGCTTGCCCGCTTAAACTTTCTGTTTGCTCTTGATGATTCTCTGTTTTTTTCAGATTTCAGGTTAGACTTAGAAAAGATTTCCAGAGTATGTGATATATGCTCTAAATCCATATTTCTTCACTGTTACCCAAGGAAAATTTCCAGGAAATGCTACAATTCATCACGCTCTTCCTAAATAACTAGTTTGGAAAGTCCTTCAAAGAATTTTTATATCTTGCAATGCTGCTCTGTATGGGAAACTGTCTGTCTGGAGCCTATTTACTGAAAACCAGAATAGCCCCTGTGGCACCAGTGTGGAGGTTTTTTCATTCTCCATCACCAAATAAATCAGACTGGACATCTTCCTAGAGACACCTGTGCCTTTCCAGGAGCCAGTAGTTGTTTGGATGACATTTTTGTATCCTGTATACCCTATGTTGTGCTGTTCATACTAGATAATAAAATAATGACCCTTATAGACTTTTACAAAGGAAAAGCAGTTTTGAGCACATTCTCATCCTACATCCACATTTTCATAATGGAATAATTAGGTATTCAATTACTGGTCATGCAAAGATTTGTGGTAGAAACAAAAGCTATTCCTATTAATTCACCTTTCCTTCAAGCTCAGTGACTTGAAAAACATCTGAAAAAAATCCCCACCAACCAAGTTAAAAAAAAAGGTTTCCCAGCAGTCTTATATTTTGCTTTCTCAGCAATGCTTATGAGTATGCTCAACTTCCCTGACATGTTTTTGTTAATAAATAATGAATTAAGCTGCTTGCTTTTGATGTTGATTTTTCACTGCAGAATTTGACTTGGTGAAAGAAGTTTCTTTTCATCCTGGACATGAGAGTTATCACTCTTTCTTGGTTCTACCTGACTGATATTTGTCCTGGGATAGCATGATACTTCTGGTAACAAAATTGTCTGTTCTATAAAAAGGAGTTGTTATTTTATTTGATGAACATCTATATGATTGTGTAATATCACCCTTGCTCATGGATACTGGGGGATTACATAATATAGTTCCATTTCAATGATACTGTGTGACTTTGAATTCCCTGGTTTCTAGTAGCTTTGGACCTGACTCTTTTTTACTTTTTGTTTTATAAATATGTTACTCTTGGAGATGATCCTGAGCTGGGCTAAGAGTTGGACTCAATGATCCTCTTGGGTCTCTTTGAACCCAGCATATCCTGTGATAATTTAATCACAGTTTTTTTATTGCAACTTTAAAACTGAACTACATTTTCAGTTTTTATTTCCCTTATAAGGTGGGCTGCCTTGCCTGAGAAAAATAATTAGTAACAAAGTTTTTTGTTATCATCAGCAAAGATGAATTACTTTGTACATGGAACTTGTAAAACGCTGCATGCTCCAACTATTTGAACAAAATAGTCTGTTAATAATGCATGCAAGGATTTATTAGTAATTAAGAACTGTTTCTCCTTGTTCCTGCAGTCAAAACAACAGAGCAAACATTGAAATATATAATCTTTGTTGCTAATGGATTCTGACTGGACTAGCAGGTCCTGCTTCATCTGCACAGTTTTCTTTGAAGGCAAACTAAATTAGTATGTATCCAGTCTGCAATACAGCTGGAGATGAGATAGGTCAGTATCGTCCTTTAGAATGAAATATATGCTTACACCTGCATAATCCAAAAGCGAGAAAAGCCTTCGCTTTCTCTGAAAACCCCAACCTGTCATTTGATACAAGCTGACATTGAAAGTGGCGTTACAATGTGACAGAAACGTGATGTGACAGGATCCCTAGGCAGCCAGTTCACTGAAGTGAAATGTTTTTAAAGTAAAAAGGGCTATCCCTTGCCAAAAAAAACCCCAACAAACAGCAAAACCAAACTGAAACCAAACAACCAGATACTTCCAGTTGGATTTTAATAGAGTACAAAATAATAACCTCTCAGGTTGACCCTGAGAGGGACTATGGAGCTATTGGGGAAATCTAATTTTAAAAGGTGTGATTAAATAGGTCCCCCATCAACTGTGTTCGTGAAGAGTAGGTGCTTTTCTCCCAGTCCATCCAGAGATCCTTCCAGCACCTCTGAGTTGCCAGGTCTCTTCAGGGTGCTTGGGAAACCTCCTTCTCTCCCTCACCTCTGAAGTTTGGGTCTCTCTCAGCTGCAGGAAGCCCCTGCTCCTTCTCTCATCCCGTACCTTTCAGACCCTCTCTAGATCCATTTGCCTTTCCAAATCTTCTCCCAGCTAAACCTGTGCAGTTACTGTCAGGAAAGGAGCTGTCTCCCTTTTCTTGAGCGAATGTACTTTAGGCTGCAACAACTATTGGGTAATTCCTGGTGTCGGTGCAGACTGGGTGATTAATTAATGGTGAGTAGTCCTGCAGAGAAGGACTTAAGGATGCTGGAAGATGTAAAATTGGAAATGAGCCAGCAATGTAGGCTTCCAGCCCAGAAAGCCAACCACATCCTGGGCTGCATCAAGAGTGGTTTGGCCAGCAGGTTAAAGGAAGGTGATTTTCCCACTCTCCTCTGCTCTGGTGAGACCCTACCCAGAGTGCTACATCCAGCACTGGGGTCCTGAGCACAAGAAAGTCATGGGCCTGTTAGTTCCAGAGGACCATGAAGATGATCAGAGTGCTGGATTACCTCTCCTATGAAGAGAGGCTGACAGTTGTTTTTTTTCAACCTGGAGAAGAGAAGGCAACATTTCAATATATGAAGAGAGCTGTTAAGATATAGAAAGACATTTTACCAAGGCCTGTAGTGACATGACAAGGGACAACAGTTTTAAATTGAAAGAGATTAGGTTAGATGTAAACTGGAGATAAGGGAGAATTTTTTTTATAATGACAGTGATGAGACACTGGAACAGGTTGCCCAGGGAAGTTGTGGATGCCCCATCACTGCCAGTGTTCGAAGTCAGGTTGGATGGCACCTCGAGCAACCTGGGGTAGCAAAAGATGCCCCTGAAGGGGGACTGGGCTAGGTCCTTGAAGGTCCTTTCCAACCCACACTACCCTATGAATCTATGTTTCTATGGGTTATTTTTCTCGCTAGAGACACATTCTTCATCAGAACATGCAACAAATAGCAGTTATTTTCACTAAATAGAAAATCGGTAATAGTTACTTTGGGAGCTTTTATTTTTTAAAAATACAAAGACCAATGAAAAACATGACAGTGTTCTGCATCCCTTTTAGGAAGGGGAAGATACTCCAGTTATTCCTGCCATTACCAAAAATCCCTCCTTGCTTGTTTTCTGTGCTTCTGTCTCTAACCTGCCAATCCACACCAACTGGCGTTCTTGTTGTTTAGCTTGCAGTTGGTCTCAACCTTTTTTGCACAACCATACCCCAGGCTTTGGTGCCACAAAATATTAGCAAAGTAACTGCAAATTATAGTAATCTCTGCTGTTAAGAGTTTTCGTGCATAATTACATCACTGAAAGAGAAACCTCTTGCAAATCATCCTTCACCTTCAGCAACATTGTTACTCCTGGCCTCACTACAAACACTTAGCATGTCATCTTATTTGCTTACATAAATCCTGGCTTTCTTTAAGCATAGACAGTATTGCAGTATTGCAGTATTCTATCAGAAAATAACCTTGGTCTGAAAATTTTGTAGTGTTTTTAAATGTGGCAAACTGTCAAGGTGAAAAACTCAAAGTGATTTTTTTCTTAAAACTCTTTGACTTGGATTACTATATTGCTATATTCAAAATATTAGTTGTGCTCCAGCTTTTGAAGAATAACCAGGAGTATAGTAGGCATTCCAGAAATGAAATTTCATAAAGTGCCAGTTCATTCTGGTAGGTCTTGATCTTTCCTTTACAATATCTAGAGAACAGAATTAATACAATGAAGCTGTTAATGGAACAAATTAAAAGTAAAAAGTCTGTTACACCTAAAGGTACTGAGAGGCTTTCTCATGTTTTGATAGAATATTAGACTAAACTGCATCCACAAAAGTGATATTTTAAGGGAAAAAGCATCACAATTGGACATATGTAATACCTAGGCTAACATTTTCTTGCTCTACTGGAAATTATTTTTGAATTTAAGAGAAACATGGAGAAAAATTCTTTTTTAAGGCAGTTCTGAAAATAAATTATTTGATGGTCTTCCATTTCATTAAATATCAGAATACTTAGCATGATGAGAACTTTATTTATAATCCTTATGGATATACTTAACTATTTTTAAATGGTCTTTATTTTTGAAGATGTAATTTATGATTTGCTAAATGTACTTTGATAACACCTTTTTTTCCTTCTACTTGCACCAGAGCCTAGTGCCCTCGTATTACTAACGATATTCTCTCAATACATTTACATCATCAGTCTTTGAACATCTTAATGTGGATAACTTTGCATCACTTTCAGCATAACATATAGTGAGAAAATGTTAAGTATTGCTGATTGTGTTACCCTTTAAATTTGTTTGAAACAATCCTGTGTTGTTATTGCAGGTGGTGCTTTTACTTAGGCCAATATAAGCCAGAACAAAATTCACTGAAGCCAACAGATCTCTATAGACTATAAAGAAATGCTGGGAAGAGAGATTTTTTTTTTATTTATAGTGAAGTATTAGATTTATTAGTACTACATCCAATTGGTTGCATACCAGTCCTCCTGGTAGTTCTCCTTATTCCTACTTAGTCCTTCTGTAATATGTCTCTAAATATGAATGTTTGTAGAGAACCAAATAGATCTGATGTTGACAGCTTTCTCAGAGGAAGGATAAAGAATCCATTTGCATATTTTGATGCATACACCATTTGTATCCAGAAAGTCAATACAAGAAGGGTGGAACAATAAACAGGTTTTGCAGAGATATTTTGTTTTTCTTCCTTCATCTGAAATAAGACATATTTTGTAAGTCATTAAACATATGAAGCCCTGTAACAGTTTTTTTTAGGCAACAGCAAAGATAAAAAAACCTATTTGGTTTAGGATAGAGATACATTTATGACAGATCAATCGATATGATTCTTTCTAGATACTAGAAGGGCATCTGCTGACCTCAGAACTCTCTTCCACTTTGAGGTTCATAATAAATTTCATGGGAAGGTCAGGTGTATGAGTTTTGGTGGCACAAGTCAAGAGGGCCACGGTGGTACTTTCAGTGCACATTGAAGTCCATATTGCCTGTTTGAACATGTTCCAGACCGTTTGCATATTTCTGTGCAGAGAGCCAAATTAAACTTCATCCTCTTGCTTTCACCACATGATTTGACATAAATCGTGACTACAGTGGCATGTTCAGGACCTTTGCCAGATTACCAATACAGTATTTATGGACAATTAACATAGCTTTTAACCTGAATTAGTTTTCCTTACCCACCTCCCACACTGGATTTTTAGCACTAATTTTATAATTTTTATAATAACTAGAGTAGTGTCCCTGAATGCTCCCTTATCTTATCTGTGATTCTTTCTTCACCATGAATGTGCCAGTCTCAAAGCCTGACATTAAATAAGTAACCTGGCATTTTTTGCTGTGCATGACAGGGAGCTGTGGAGGCTTATAAGGTTGTCTCTGTTTCATGAATCACATGTTGTTTGAAATTCACTGTCACAAATTCAGACTCTCTTTGGTGTTCATTCTGCAGAAAAGTTGACTGCATCTCCTTCAGCCTAGCTCAGCCATATTTTGTTTTCAGGATTACATATCCTGTGGGAACAAATGTTACTCCAGTGGTATTCTGTCATGGTTTGTGAGGTCCTAAAGGAAAACATAAGGGAAGCAAACTGCTGTGTGTCACTAGTGATATTGCACTGGACAATGTTTGCTTTTCAAAACCCATGTTCAATAGAGGTAATAAATCATTTAATTGTTTTCCACATGTCTGCTGCAGCACAGCTAACCTTCTGTTTAAATGGCCAGACAGACTTCAGCAAACACTCTACACAGGAGAGGTGAAAACATAATGGCAGGAGAAAATTTGTTTCTGTGTTGGCAAAAGCAACTATTTCTCCCTAAATCACATGCCAGCACAATGGAATCACCCCAAAATACAGTATATTGTACTGCTCTTAGGTTTTAACATGGGAGTCTGTGCCCTCATTGTTCTTTCCTGTATACCAGTAAGCAGCAGTGTTTACTGTACAATTTCCATGGGTTCAGCCTTTGTGCTTAGTTAATTACAAGGTAGCAGCTACAATTCAAAGTCACTGCATATCTGAAAACAGGACAAAGCATTACTGGACAAAACTTAAATGTTCTGTAACTGACCAAGAGCTTTTGAATAACTTTTAAGGCACTAGAGTTTTTATTCTTCCTGTACATGTCCAGCCCTGAGTATTTTTCATTACATACCAGTGAGCTTCATGTCAAAGGTGAAAAAATTTGAAGTTTCATAACTTTGGAATATCAATGTAAGTGACATGAGCCATTTGGGTAGAAGCCCATGATCTACGTGGGAACTGGATAAGTCCTGCAGCCTGTTGCTCAGAACATGTACAGTGGAAGATCACAAGGGCAAACACTGCAAAAAAGGTACTGATGCAAAAGGCTTTCAATGTATTCACTGGAGATGATAATAAAGCAGTAGTGGAGACAAACCCAAGTCTACTAGACAAGGACTGGTTTTTTGTAGAAATGACCCAGACTTAAAGAAGCAACTTAGCTGCAGGGACAATGGACCCATCTCCTCCCTCTGAAACTGTAACTCAAGTTCACTATCCAGAAATGCTCCTGTGCAACAAACTTCCTAAGAAATAGGCTGAAACTATCTGCATTCATGTTTTCTTGTACTGATAATACTAAAGATTCCTTATTTTTTCAGAATAATTTAATTTCTTTTGAAAACTCACAGAGGGTGAGTCTCTGCAGAGGCAAGTGTTAGCATAGTTACTGTAGGGTTTAGCTCTAAGCATATTAAATGTACTGTAAATCACCCAATGTCCTGAGTGGTTCAAGTATACGATAATTTTGCAACCATTTTATGTCTTGGTCCTTAGTTTATTTTTTTTTGACTGAGCTTATCGTCAAATGCTGGCCTTTTAAAAAAGAAATGTTTCTCATGTAAATTAGCTTGGGAGCACTTCTCTCGTTTTACCTTTGACTTAAATGAAATGTATGTAAATCCTGGAAAATAAACTGAGTAGTGAAACCACACCTCTCATGCCACTTTCCCCATTTATATTGGTTGATTAGTGAACTTACTGAAAACTTATCTCCTTGTGGAAGTGAATTTGGATTAAGGGTGTGTGTATGAATTTAAATGGTGCTGCTTGTTGTTTATTGGTTCCCTGGGTAATTGCTCTTATCTGGGCAGTAAGAGTGGTCAGTGCACAAAGCCGATTCAGAATAAGACACTCTTTCCAGCTTCAGAAAGCTTTATTTTTTCCTCAGTTGCCTTCATCTACAAAGTACCAAAATAACAGGGGCAAACAGGGAACATACAAAGAGATGTTCAAAAGAGACAGGAAGGGTTGCAAGACTAAGGCTGTGCTTTTGGCTCTATAGAGCATCAATCACAAATCCACCACTTTTCCCATAACCCTGAGAGCTGATAACAGTTGAAACAGTATTTACTGCTGTTAAGTCTCTATATGCCTTCTGTGAATAAGTTGTAATCTGGGACATGTAAAATTCTGCCTCATTTTTTGGCCAATACATAGTATTTTTCATAGAGATAGAAGTGCTAACAGTCTAGTGTCCTGGATGTATTCCAGCATGCATACTTCCAGTTTGTCTACCCACGTTAGCCCTGTAGTTCCATCTCCTCTAGCTGAACCATTTGCTGCTTGTTGTTTTAAACTGGCAAATAATTGCCATGTTGTCAGTCTGTTGACTCACAGGGCAGGGCATTCCTATGGCTTGCACTGTTATTACACCTGTCTTGTAAAGAAAGCTTGTTATATCACAAATGCACAAAACATTTTAGCTGTCACCATCTTTCCCTCATTCTTTTAACTATTTAAACATTTACCTAAGGAATGGGCATTTTCCATTCTTGGCCAACAAGAGATTTGGGTTTGGTTTTGTTTGTTTTATTTTTACTGTAAAAACAGTTTCCAGACATTGAGTTTTTTTTAGAAATGTAGTTTGACTTCTTTGTTTGACGTTTTTTTTAGAAATGTAGTTTGACTTCTTTGTTTGACATTTTTTTCACCATGATTGACATTCTTTTTCCCATTTTCTGACTTTTACATATGATTAAAGAGGCCCAGAGGTATAACTTACACACTAACCCTTAGATCAGAAATAAAAATCTATACGAGTAAGAATAGAAATTGATTAAATCTTGACAATGTGCTTATGAGCAGTGCCAATTTTGACTACTTTCACTATCTACATTGGCTAATAATAATAAACTCATAGCTCCTAAGGGGGGAAACAATTAATAATTTCTCAGCATTCTCAGGTAGTGCAAATTCTGTGTTCTTATCCCCATTGCTCAGAAATGCTGAGGCAGTGAAGGCATTGAAGGGACATACTCTATTTACAGTGACCATATGTTACACGTGGTCCAGTACATAACAAATTCCTCCAAAACACCTGTGTTTGACAGTTCAGCAGCAAGAGAAACAGGAATCATTTGTATTAAGTTTGTATTGGAAGGCTTTTATTTTTTCATTTACATAAATACCCAGCTCCCTTAAATACTTCTCTATATATTAGTTTCTGATGAGAATTTCCCCATGGACCTAAACAAAATTACATGAGCCTTGGAACCCTGTCTGAGTTTACTGAATTAACAATTAAGGGGACTTTTTTTACTTCATATATATAAATATGTAAGGATTTTTGTTTGTTTATTTTGAATTGATATGGGTGGCCTAAATTTACAG
>WEIV01003934.1:0-13154 GCA_013390005.1 Calyptomena viridis
GTCTAGCCATGATGATGATGATAAATTTCATTATATCTCAGTGCCTCCGGTTGGTAAGGTCTGTGCATTGGCTCATATTTTTTCAAGAATCAACTGTCATATAATCAACAGTACATCTGCCAGCTACTAAGCAAGCACAACATTTAATAAAAAAAAAAAGAAATTGGATAAAAACAGGATTGTGACTGGGAGAGAATGAGAGCAAAAAAAAATACAGTTACCTGGCAGCAACCACACAATCTAGCCCACCTGGAGTCCTGGGAAGAACAGAACCAATCTATCAAGCCCAGATAGCTGGTGAAATCTGGTGGTTCCCAGTTTTTTGACTGCTTCTTTTAAGAAGAATGGACTATTTTTCTTTGCAGAAAAAAATCATTCAAATTCAAACCAAACTCTTTATCCTATTATGGTGGAGATTACAGTAAAGAAATTAACAACTATTATGCTTAATGAAGTGCTTAAAGCTGTGATGCTGGGTAAGAACAGCCTCAAACTTAGCAGAGGTTTAGGATCACATATATAGCCCAAATCATCCTTCTGGCCACCACTGTTATGGCAGACTGAAATAAAACCCCATCTGAAGACTTTCTGTCTTAATTCTGGTTCTGAATTTTGTGGCTTTGGTCTATCATTTCTGAAATATAGCTGCAAATGATTGTGCCAAATCCTTACTGCTGTCCTTCTCCCTCTCTTCTGTTTAATACATCACCATAACATTTTACTTACTATACATACAATTCCTCTACATGCAAGAAATGTATTTGCGTTTCACTTCTTTAAATCATGAGGAACTGCAAAAACTCAGTTACAATTTTACATAAATTTATTTAAAGAATAAATTATTATATTTTATGTCCGAATCAGTCCTTATTTAAACAAAGAATCCATTTTCAGAAATTACCATGGCAACTGGGAAAAATCAACAAGAAGGGGTAAAAAAGTTTTGTAGATGTTGTTTGCTATTTACAGCTTATTTTTTTATTATTTAGTCTCTTCTTTTAAAACCCAAAGTACTTCTTCCAAACTGCTGCTTATTTTAGGAAATAATAATTCTTCTGTTATGGAAATTCATGTTTCTTCTGAGAAATTGGAGCTGGTATGAATCCAGGCTTTTTTTAGTTTTTCTGAACTCTTTCCCTATTGCTTATGGTTACTGCTTAAGCAACCCTCTGGAAACACTGAAGGTGACTTGAGTTAAGCTGCCTGACTTAGTGCTGACAGGATCCAGAAACAGGTCTGCTGTCTGCTTACACAAGTGAACAGTGCTGGCAACTCGCTGTAAAGGGCAAGCAATAAACAACAATAAGAGGAAAGTCAGGAGCTTCTTACGCTGCTCCAGCTAGACCTGAAAGCAATCTCTTCGTGTCCTTAATGCGTTCAACTGATATTTTTGTGGTTCTCAAGCAGGTACAAAAGAATTTGCTGGATCAGGTCCTCAAAGGCTCAACATATGTTCCCTATCTGCTCTCGTGTAGTCTGAAAATAATATAATTTTCCAGTTTCTGTGCTAACCATTTTGTAGCTAAAACTGATAATCATCCTAGATTCCCTTGCTGGGTTTTCTAGTCCCTTAAGCTTCAATTTAGTAACATTTTGGCTGATCAGTTGGATACAACCCCCTTTATTTTCTGTTTAAATTCCCATTCCAATAAACAAGGCTTTTGGGCTTAAGTCTACATAACTCTTTTTCAAAAGTCTGAGCCAGAGAGTCAAGGATTTAAAAAAAAAAAAAAACACCTCAAACCATATTTTCTACTTTATGGATGTTTTCAATATTGTGATCTCAAAAGAATATATTAAGGTTAGAACCAAAGAGATGAGAGCAGATGTTACAATTTTTCTAAAAGAGCTTTCACAGAAAACAGAGTAACTTTTTTAAACCTTTAAGCACCATAGACTTTACTTAACTGATAATTTTCATTTAAAAGCCTTAGTGAGACATTACAGCACTGAAGCTCTAGCCGCTACCTCATTTCGCATTCTGTAAAACTTTTTAAGTTTCATGAGATTCCTTCATACAATGCAGCCTAATCAGTAAATGCTGAATCAGTTTTAGTTATTTTGTATGATAAGTCATATTTCTGTATTTCAGTCTTCAGGCTGTTGCCCCGTGTTTGCATATTTGCATTGTATCTTTCCACTCTGAGGCAGATTTAGGAGTTGTTATCCTAGACTCACAGTAATTGCAAGAAAATCCAGTTCCATCTGTTTCTACCAACATATGGAAATTGAATGAGAATATCAACATAAAACGGCACTTGCTCAATATCAAATGCATGCCAGCTATTGTGTTTGTTATAGAAACTTGTGGTCGAGCAGGCTGAGAAAAGCCGGTAAGCTGCCTGTCTGGTAAGAAATCCGGGTGCTGTTCTTGTTCATGCCAGTCTGTCAGTTGTCAGTTGCCAGATTTTGGCTTAACACAGCTATTTCCATCACTTACATATAATGTGCTGCTGAATGAGGTATGGTTCACCCTGCCACTTAATCAAAAGACAGAGAAGGTTTTGTTGGAAAAATGAGCATTAAATCTGGAGAAGGATAAAGAATATGCAGCACTTACATGCACTGGGTGAGGAAGAAGATTGCTGCTTTATCCACCTTTAACAACCTTTAAATACTTTTTATTCCTAATCAAGTCATCACATACCTTTGAGAAGTTACAATAGTTGCATTACACTACCACTATCCAGTTTCTCAACAGATTAGAAAAATACAAACTATATTTAAAACACACATGGGAAGAAAGAAGTCAGTTGTCTTCCAAGTGCCCCAGAAGTCCAAACCTCCATCATTATGGATCTATTCAAAACAAAAATCCTCCACCAAAAAATACATTCACCTGGGGTTCAGCCCTTTTAGATGCCAACTTCTGTGTGACTCTCCATTAGACAACTTTGAAGCTGGTCGCATTTTGCTATGCAGAAATGTTAGAAATGACTAGGTTTTTTTCTTGCTTTTTAAGTTCAAGGACTTCGGAATAGGAAAACTATGCTCAGAAAAAATTGTACAGAGCAGAAGGATGTGGACTGACATTCTCAGGTAACCAAGTGAGGATAGCTTAAGCAGTACTCTCTTTGTAAGTGGACTCTGCCATCTCTCTGACAAGAGGCTGATCATGCACACACTTCTAATCTATTTCAAGCACATATAAAATGAGTTTACTTAGACTAGCATGAGCAATATGGGTGTCCTTCGAGCATTTATTTGGTTTCTTTCGAGTACACGTTTCTTCCCTGACTTTACACCAATACTGTGAAGTTTTTTCCTACCCTTGACATCTGGAAGACTAGACAGGGAATGTGCTGTCAAGTGCAATTTACAGCATACTTACTTATGCATGCCTACCTTTCCAAGACACTTAATGAAGTGGTTTGGGAAAAGTCATGATAATAACGTGAGAGACAAAAGTGTCTGTCTTAGGCATCTTTCCTTCCTCCTCCTGTAGATTTGCATATCATCTCCATCAGTTAAGCAACAGAGATGTTAAATTTGTCTAACCTGGACCTATGAGAGAGAAGAGCAGAGCAGGGTTACATGTTGCAACAGATAGGTGAGTGACTTGAAGGCAGCATCGCAGCAGGATGCCTATGTTGGTGGAACTTCTGCACACCTCTCGTTTGTGATGCCATTCATGCATTCAGCAACCTGAAAGCAGTGTGCTCCCTAAGCTATTTCCATTTTCCTCTCCCACTTTCTTTTCCTGCTTTCTTATTTGTGATAAAAAGCCTGTGGCTTTAGGAACACTTGACTGTAGTACAATTTTCATAGCTCAGGTTTCATGCTAAATAAGTGTATTATATACCCCATTTGTGAAAGACTTGACAGGCTCTTTGTGGGATGGTAAATAATACTTAAAGCACAGATCATAACCATCTTCCATCTCTGCTCTGTGATTCAATATAATACTGATTATCAAGTGTTTTATTTTTACAAATTCGTGTGGGGTTTGGCTGATAGAAGTAAGTATTCATCACTAGGAACTCAGGAATTAGGCAAACCTAGCATACCGGATTGCATATTGCAGCCTAAATCTGCTTTTAAGATGTCACTACTTTCTCAAAGAGGAAAAAATATGTTGGAAGACTTTAAATTCAAGGAAAATTTGATATCACAGTATCTGGGTTTCATCTCCTCCCAAGGTCTCACCCTGTTTTCCTTCTCAAATATGGGGATACCACAAAGGAACAACATTAAAGCATCTTTTTTTCAGAAATTCATCACCTCTTTGATTATTTTAGGCTCCAGGCTTTACTGTTGTACAAGCTCCAAAGCTCAAAGCCTTTTCACCAGCTCCCTACAAGTGATAGTCACCCTCCAATGAAAGAAAAAAAGGCAAATTCCTGGCTTTGGTGGACTTAAAGATGAGAAATATAAACAAAAAACAAAATTTTAAAACTGTGGGAGAAGAAAAGGAATGTGCTCCAGGAGACAAGTGAAATGATAGCAATGGATTCTGAGACTTGCACTTGGCCTGAGCTATTTTTCTTTTATGTCGTCATATTTGAAAGGGGCAAATTATTTCCTTACCTTCCTACACTCCACACGAAAGTGCCTTCTTGCCTCTCACTAGTGTCAAACTTCACACTTGTACACTCACTTCCTTGTCCTGTCCTCCCAGGGCTTTCTGTTCCTTCTTATTTTCCATCTGAGCAAAGCAGTTAAAAAAGGTGTTGATGGAAAAATAGAAGACATGGGCCTCCATAAGAGGCTGAAACAAGTAGCTTTGCTCTCATTTCTGCTTGTTGCATCTCATGTTTCACTCCAGAATCTCCGTTAGCCTCAGCTAAGCAGCACCAGTTCAGACCAGCACCTGTCCCATTCCATGTCTGCCACCACAGTGCGTGCCAGCCAGCAGCACATGCAAGTAGAACCAGCAACATGCATGGCATCTGTGACAAATAACACAGGAAGCTCTATGAACTATACATTTCCCAGTCCCTGCACAAAGGAGATTGCTTCTACTCTGCAATATCCTTGCTACAGTCAAATATCTATGGGATTGGACACATGGGGAATCCACAAAACATTTTGCATGTGTTGTTTCCCTTTGTAAAAGCAACCTGTGCTATGGCTGGGAAAAGTTGTAAGAGCACAAGAATAAGACACTGAGAAGCAGAAACAAGAATGCTGACAACTTCTGGTTAGTTTCATAATATTTAACTTTTTGTTTTGTTGCTTTTTTCAGATTTAGACTGCATGACCTAGCAGCTGTTTCACTTGGCTCAGGGCATTTATGACTTTATTTTTAACAAATCTTTAACATTTTCATTTGATTTTTTCCCAACTCAGGTTTGTGCCTCAGAATTTGTTTTAAATTTTATGGTCTTTTTTTCCCCCTTTCTACCCTTCTTACAGCTGTAGGGTCTGGAATCCAACAACTGTGGTGTTCCTCTCCTTGGCCAACAGCCTGTTTTATAAGGTAAAGCCGAAAAAAAATAGTGCTTTGAGGAGGGAAAGAAAAGTAAGACAAAAAAGGAAGGAAGAAAGGAAGAATGAAGGATACCAGAGAGGTTTTTCACTGGATCTATTCAGTGTAAGCTAAAACCTAACTATACTTACAACCATATGAATAGTGAAGTACACAGTAGACTTAAAGTCTTCAATAAACATTTACTGTGAATGGAGGCATTAGGAAAGGCTTAGGCCCTGCCTGAATTCCCATGAAATTTATAAATATTTCTTTCATTTGTTCTCCATTTACAATTAGTTACGGTCAAGCTGATCAAAGACAGAAGAGGCCTGTTGCATGTGAACCAGCATCCCTCACAATGACATTCACAAAGCAGAATGAAATATGAAATATCAGGTTTCCACGGATGTATGAACTTGTAAAAAATCTGAAAGAATAGGAGGTTTTTCACACTGAGTAATGTGAAACATTTGGTGCAGATTGTAGACCTCTGAAGAAGAAAACTGAGAGCCAAAATCCGTCAGGCAATAAAACAGAAGCAGGCAAAAGTTAAAACCAACAGCCATTCACTATAATCTATTGATTTAGATATCATGATTATCCCTGCTATAACAGTGGTGGATGCTAGCAGGATTTTCCACTTAAATCATTATTGGGAACAAACCCCTGCACAAAAGACCTGAGAGCAGGCTGGAACAACATTTGTTTCAGGAATATATTTTATCTGTTCCCTTTACTTCAAAAAAAGGGGGAAAAAGACTTGCCACAGCTTGTTCGCACTGCTCCTAAGCATTTCCAGCCAAACAGGTGCTAAGGTTAATTGGGTAAGTAGCCTGAAGCTTCCAGTTTTCAAACGAACTCTAAGTAAATAAATAATCCCAAGTGGATCCAGGAGGATAGACTTGCACAAAGCCTCCAAGTGGCATGTTACAGCACTTGCGGTTCCTGGGTTTATCTCTTTTGCAGACCAGCACCTTTCAGAGGGCAGGGCCCATCAGCCTTTGTGACTAATACAGTGTGCTTTAATTGCTTCCTATGTCTTTCACAGCTGTCAGTCCCTAATGGGGTCAGGGTTGGCAGGAGAGGAGCACTTAGAGGGTTTGCATCCCTTCACCTTCTGAAGCGCTCCCAGTTGAGGAGGGACTTCACCCTAGATGACATCTGAGAAACCTGTGGCTCTTACTGAAATGTGTGCCTGCTCCACCCCAGAAGTCATCCATCCCATTCAGAAATGTGGTTTTTTGGCTGATGGAAAAGGTACACTGAAGTGGAGATGGTGGCCTTAATGCACTACCTGACCCAAGAGGCTCTAATTGCTTCTCAAGTTGTGCAAAATTACTTTATGATAATAACCAGGGTCAAGCAACAGGGAAGAATGTAAAAATAGATGTTTCATATTGTTTTGAGAAACATTTAGGAGGATTAGAGGTTAACAGGAGCCTTCTAGTATAAACAAAGCAAACACTTCATGCTGTTTATGGTATAAACCCCATTATGTTTCAGTCTGTACCAGCAAATGTCTAAAGAGGGGTGGTAGTAGTAGCTAGGGCAAACAACAGAGAAAATAAACATGCTAGGGATCTCCTTTCTAAGGAAAGACCTTCACAGAAATGGTGAAAGATATGTACTTCCAAAAAGAGATTACACAAGAAGACATTTGAGAATACAAACTGTTTACTTTTTTCCATTCAAACCAAAAATTATATCTATTCTCAGGCATTACATAGAAGCAGGTCAGAAAATATATGGTCTCGCAGTTCACACTACTGCCAACTCTAAACATATAGAAGGTGTATTGGGGTTCCAAAAGTTATAAGTTACTACAAAGAGTGTGTGTGTTTTGTGTATGTGTTTTGTTCAACTGACACACTAGAGTTTTTTATACTCAACACATCCTCTCAGCACTCACAAGAGCTAGAAATTTATTGTTTTATAGGAAAGCTGAGAATCTAGTTTAATCACGTTTCCAAGATCTGAGACTTTAATACAAATGTCTGGTGCTAGATGATAATAAAGCCCTTAGAGAAAACACTGTACTGTGACTTGCAAGGTTTGCATTCAGTTCCATGGGCTAGATAATGCTGTGCTCTGGACATGTAGCAGCGTGGCAAACTTCAGCTCGCCATCAGAAACCCAAAAAATCCTATTCTATCGTACCTGTCTAGTTCTTGACATTTGCACAGGGATTGATGAACCAAAGCCATTCACGTCAGGTTCAACAAGACCAAGTGCCAGTTCCTGCCCTTGGGTCACAACCACCTCAGGCATTGGGACAGAGAGGTTGGAAAGCTCCCTGGCAGAAAAGGACCTGGGAGTGCTAGTCAACAGCAACTGAACATGAGCCAGCAATGTGCCCAGGTGGTCAAGAAGGCCAATGGCATCCTGGTCTGTATCAGCAGTAATGTGGCCAGCAGCACCACGGCAGTGATCGTTCCTCTGTCCTCAGCACTGATGAGGTCACACCTTAAATCCTGTGTTCCATTTTAGGCTTCTCACTCCAAGAAAGACATTGTGTGAACACCTTAATTAGTGAATTAAGTGAATATTTAGTGAATAATTTAGTGAATAATTTAAGGATCTATTCACTTGGGTTGGAACATAACAAGAGCTTTTAGAGAGAGCAGATAAGAATTCACTTTGTCCTAATATAGTTTACATTTGTTAAGCTTCAGACTGCATGTGTTTTACTTACACTTTCCAAAAAGGCAAGCACACACATGTGGACACAGGAAGTTCATCATCCCTAAGGACCTTTCATGAAAGGGATGTCTGTCTTCAGATTAAGACTAAACAGAATCAAAATTAGGGCAAGTACACATTCCTCAGCACAGATTCACATCTTCAGGGTTTTTTCTTATTTATTTGCCAGTAACATTCCCTACAGAAGGTTTCTGGGATAAATGCACTGTGCCTTTCCTCAAGATTGAATCCCAGGGCTTTACTTTCAATTAATTTTTTGGAGAGAAAAATGAAAGAAGCAAAATAATGTTCAATGAAATGCTATTCCTACCATAAACCTGAAAGCCACTTACATTTTCAATAAACTGAGATGATCCTGCAGTGGCAGTGCAAATACATGGCTTAAGTTTCTACCCATTTTGGTTTGGTCCAGCTAACTGCTCAGCTAAGATTTTCTAGAAGAGTTTAATCTCTTCACATGATATGTTGTGGACTGTATCTGAGTGTTGTAGTATGTGTTCTTCAAAAAATCAGTGTTTGCATTTTGATAGGCCATCATGTTTCAACATTTGTTTTTGCTCAAACCCATTATAAAATTTTATATTTTTCAGAGGGTTTTTTTATGGAGGGATAATACACATAATTTCTTTCCTAAGCCTGCCTCATCATGGGTCATAAATGTCAATGTCCAAGAGACAAACAAAAGGTAGCAATTCTGCCCTCATTGTCTTCACACATTGCTCCTGCCAGCAGAGGAAGGCAACAGAGATGTGTTGAACTCAGTTAATGTGCACAGGCAAGACTCTTGGGTCACAGATGAACAGCAGATGCAAAGTAGACACACCTCCCAATTACATCACACACGCATGGTAGCAGTCCCAGCCAGTCCCAGGTTAAAAGACTGTAATCTTTCACTCCTTTGGAGAAGAGCTGCTCTGTAGTACATCAATGGGTGCCATCAAAATGTATTTTAAAGTTCAAGACAGGAGTTAAAAACATAGATAACAGGTAGAGAGAAAGAAGGAGAGAATTAATGGCACTAAGAAAGGTGACAGTTTTGAAAGTCAGGTAAATTTTTACCTTTATTTTATAAACTTAGTCGCTGCATAATTTTAGAGCACGTTGTTTTCTGTGCACTCATAGCCTATGGTCTCTGTATGCCCCTTTCTTGTCATAGGGTGAGATGGGGGATTTAGATATCCTGAGGACTCTTATTTTCCTGAGCTTGCAAGGGTGAAACAGTGTTTACAGGCCCTTTTGTCGACAAAACACTCTCCCACATGCATTTTTTCAGGTGTGGATTTCAAATTCACTTTTGTTTTTAAACTTACCCTTCTTTAAGGGACCTCATGGGCCTCTTTTTAGTTCACATTGTCTTAACTTGGTCTGTTGGGGCACATCTGCACTGTGCACTGGTCCTGACTGGGAAGAGATAGATACAGAAGATAATTCCAAATGAGTTGTTATTTTCATACTTTACCATGCACCCTTTTTACTTCACTGACTCCTTTGAGATCCAGAGCTGTGTGACGTGTTTCTGCGCAACAGACTGTTGTGCATATGTCTTAGGTATAAGACATATGTATAAGTACGTATGTCTTAGGTGAGTTGCTTCCAGTCTGTTGTTTCCCAGACTACTGGTTATCCATGAAATGTAGTTAAGGAAAGTAAGCTCACATACTCCACACCGCAACATATATTAATGTACCTGCACCTCTAGTGAAAACATCCTGGTGGTCCACAAAGCCAGTCAGTTCTTTTACCTAGGAAGAACATCCCAAAGGACACAGGCAGTACAGCCCAGATCCTTGCAGTAGTAACAATAATGGTTTTATTTCCTTCTGCAAATCACACTGCTGCAATTGACTATACTTTAATTGTCCTGCTATTTCTGAAGAATGTAATTAGGATCCCTTTTTTTAATTCTTCATTCAGGGTTCTGTAAAACAAAAAATTATTTTCTAAATGCTGTTTGTCTATTGATAGTGCCTTTTGGAAATATGCACTGGCTTACAGGAGATCTGGGATTAAACTTGACAGGAATACTTTTCCCTTTATGATGAGATCAGAACAATTCCTGAACAAATCATTATGGCCCTGTTTCCAGAAAACATTACAACTGTGCTTTGTTTGTGCTACTATCATAAAGGCTTCCATCAATATTTCTATTACAATCTTTATTTTCTAAGGTTTTTAACTGAGCTAGAACAATTCACTATGGGCTGAAAGTTGTCATTTCATGGTGTTCACACCAGGAAGGAATTTGTTTCACCATAAACTCTGAAAAATAATAGCACAGGTTATTTTGAAGCTGGAAAGAGAACTAGTTGAAGGCAGTGGTTTCCTAAAATCTTGTTGTTTAACATAATGAAAATAAAATCAAAGGGACATTTTATTTTCAAGCAAAGATCCAGGATGAGAAAAATTATGAAGCAACTACCATAGCTTTCAAAATTACTGCTACGAAGTAATATCACCATCCCCCGTTTTATAACAGGTCAACATGAAAAAGCCTTTCAGCCTGGTGGAATTCAGACTTTCATCTGCTCTGTCTGTGAATTTCCATTGGGCCCACAAATAACAAAACAGAAGATATGGGGCCAAATTCTTAGGTGGTGTGTATTGCTAATTGTAAACTGGTATAAAAACACAGCTTCTGTGGAGCTCAGGTGACACCAGATTACTTCCAGGGTCTAGCTCCTAAAGGAATCAACCACTCATTTGTTGTCTTGTAAACATGGTTGGATAACCAGGAAATACCATTTGAATGTATATCTAAACTCTTGTCATCTGCAAACTTCAATTTCTACTAGCTTCTTTGCAACTCAATGCTATGTTCTTACTTTCCTGTATCTGCTTCTATCCCAACTATTAATCTTACTACTCTGTGCTGGGCAATTCTCAAAGTAGAACCTTTCTTTTACTGTCTGTTTGTACAGCACCTAGCACAGTGGAGTGCCATTTTTACCTGAGTCTTGTGGACTTTTTGTATTACAGGTAGTAAGAGTAATAATGAAAAATAGAAAGCTCTGTTCCTTCACTCATTCACTTCCATGAGAAATAACTCGTCCTTCAAGGCTGGAGTTCAGCCCAAGATAAATCTGCAAAGTGTAAGTTTGAATCCAAAATTTCCATATTGTAGTTCATAAGCTTGGCTCCAGGGTTTTGGTTATGGCCCATCTTTATTAGTAAAACATATTTCTGTCTTCCTCTGAAACATCCTCTCTATACCAAACAAGATTTCCTGAGATAGTGAATATAATTCACATTATTGCACATACTTTTTCTGCTTTAATTCTATCTCCAAAAGATATTAAATCTACATTTATTAAATGGAGTTACTTTTCCAGCCTGCAGGCATCAGCCCAGTATCTTGAAAGATGTAACAATGGGATCTATGATTAAAACCTTTTTTGGAAAACATGAACAAATGATAACCAGTTGTGATAGTTTTCCACATTTTTTAAATATCTAAAAATACGTTCAAATATCCAGAAATGATCCTGTGATTTGATTTATTCACAAGTCCCCTGAAGTGTTTAATAAGTACAATATGGTACAACTAAAATCATGCTTATTACTGCTATTAGTTTGGTAATTCTCCAAGATGAAATCATACTTTTCAGGTTATAAATATACATTTTTATTGTTGATTTTATGCTGCATTTTGAAATATTGCTTCTCTGCTTTCATATTTTCAGTGCTGTATTACAGTACTATAAATCAGACCAGCAGTAAAGGAATTCTAATTGGTATCAGGTGATTTTTTAAAAAAATAAAGGAAAAGTTAAACTTCTATCCTTTTGAATGAAGATAAATTCTCTTAAAGCTCTTAAAAAAAAATCAGATGAGTCTAGAATGTATCTGATTTATCTTTTTTTTGAAAAGCTAATCAGATAAAAGTATGCACAGTGCACATCAAAGTATATGTATGAGCTCAAAACCACCATAAAAGATATCTCAAGATGTCTAAGCACAGAGTATCTTTACCCCAGTGTTTTTTAATTCTTTGTCTATGCAGTTTCAATTTTTCTATCCCACTAACTATGTGAGCTTCTGTTCTTCCTCCTTCTTGTCCAAACACTTTATTTTTCTTTCAAAAAAAACCCCAATTGCATTACAGCAATATATTCCTAATATCTCAGCACCTCTTTAAAGCTACCTTGCTCCTTAAACCATTGATTCTTTCTGTGATGGACCTGTCTAAAAATGCTCTCTATATCCATCTGTACCATGTCCAATGCAGTAGTCAAAGTCAAAGCCTAGCAAGTCACAATCAACTATGCATTATGTGCCAAGTGCTAAGATTTATCCTGAAAAATAGTGGTCTGCAGGTGGGTGAGGAAAACAGCATTAAATTAATAGTTTGGAGCAAAAAGCCAGAAAACATTCTATACACAGGATATTTCAAAGCAACATAGACTTCCCTTTTCTCCACAATTACACAAAGGAATCCTTAGAAAGCGTTGGTTTTCAAGGGGAAAAAAATATAGGTATCATAACAAATTACAATACAGATTTGATTCCTATGTGCTGATTTGGTAGAGATAAAAAAAGACAGGATAGGGAATACATGAGGTGGAATTAGGAAGTATGAATAGAATCCATGCCATAATTCATGGAAGCCATGAACCTGGCCTGGAGGTCAGCTCTGGCACTTATATTAGTACTTCTGCAGTCCCTCCAAACAGGGGAACTTCGTGTTTTTTAGAGCATTCAGAAGACAGCCTCACAGGTTGCTGTGGAATCTTGTATTTTTCCGTCTGAGCCTTTGAGCAATGTGGTATATTTTCGTGGCCCCCTTAGCATTTCTGGTATTTTCCTTTTCCACGCCACAAGGCAGAAACCACACAATGCGCCAACTGATATTTCCAAATGAAAAAAAAAATATATGCAAAAGAAATAGTCCTCCTACTTTCCCAGACATCCCTACACTCTTTAACTCAATGGTATTTGGAAGGGAAAGCCATAACATAAATGGGATTAATTACTCCATATTGTCCACCATGTGGAGTTAGGGTTTTTTTGATTTTTAAGAGTGACTGAATTGCTCTGTGCACACTAG
>WEIV01003934.1:17155-31832 GCA_013390005.1 Calyptomena viridis
CCAGCCCATTAACTTACAGCACATAACTTCACCACAAAGACTGTGGAGGCAGCTGGCACCTTTGTTTCTCATCTCAGAAAAGAGAGGAAGTGCTGAACAGAAGTCCTTGTTTTTCGTAGAACCACCTGGATGACAGTGGGGAGGACCAGCTCAGCTCCTGAATAAGGAAGGAAGTATATGGGAGGTGGTACCCAGGCATCTGGCAAGCATTGAGTGTGATGATGCTAGGCCTCCTGTGAGCCACTGCCTGGGACCTTATCATCATATTACCCTCTTTCAACCATCACGACTGGTCATCCTGAACCTTCTGCTCCAACCCAGGAGGACAAGAGCCTCTGGCAACCCAATTCTACCCTGGAAAAGTTGCTATCTGTGTTCACTAAGCAAATAGCAAACCAAAAAGCAGCAGGAATTATTTCATGTTCCAGTTCGTCTAAACCTCATTTTGAGTGGGTGGTTCCTCTGTTTCAGGACACCTCAGGAGACTCTGAAATCGACTACTGTCTTAGATGCTGGATATTTCTTTTTTACTATTCCCTTCCCAAAGGAAATTTCTAAACAAGTTTACATCTTAGCTCAGATTAGAAGAGATTTCAGAAGATTTGAATTTCCCACAGGATTGCTTAAAAATAGTTCTACTAGAAATTACATGACTGCTCATATTGAAATCTGCAACATTGAAACCTGCCAATAGCCTCAAGAGTGCTCTACCAGAGCACAGACCACACTTGTATTAAGCACTGGCCATGACTTTGCTCCTTCAGTGACTTTCTGAATGTCAAGATACTGACATTTTTTACTGATTTCTATTCCAAATACTCTTACTTTTCAAGCTGAGTTTCCACTAATCTGCCATTTCCTCCTGGGCTTTGGCAGTTAGACTATGACCTTTCTACCTGAGCCTCACCCATCAGCTTTTGAGTGTGCTGTAGACCCAGGAAGTCACCAGCTACCAAAACATTAACACCTTGGAACCGAATATCCCTGCAATAAAGGCATTGAAGTTTTATGGGTCCAAATAATTATTCAGGAGTTAACAAATCCATGACTTTGCTGATGAAGTCCAAAACAATACAATACAATTCACTCAGATATCACTGTGCTGACAAGGTGTTAAAAAACAGGAAAAGCTTATTTTTGTCAATAAAAGAAGTTTATACAATCCAATGTGAGTAGAGTCTGTGGAGTTAAAATGTGCTAGTTTTACAGCCCCTTTTTCTGCATAGAACCACACCTTAACATGAACTTGTTCTAAATTGTTGGTTGTTTGATCTTCTCTTTTCTTTACCTGTCAGCATTTAGGAAACCTCTAAGAATCTAATAAAGAACCCTGTAGTATTGTATAAAGTGCAAACTAACTGCCCAGAACCTAAAGAAACAGGATTTGACCAGGCAAGGTGGCCAAAGGTAAGATTTGCTACTTTTCTTCTTCTCCACATGATTTCCCCTTCTTGCAAACTCTGGGAACATACTTAGCAATTCAGGTTATTACTGATAGTAATAAATCATCGCAGGCTCTGCTATGGCCTGGAAATAAGAAGTAGTAAAATGCTTCACAAAACAACACCTGGATTAGCTGTATCTTTGATAGAAGACAGCTCATCCAGCAGCAAGGATAAGAAAAGTGTAAACACTGGAAAAGATTTTGCTGGAGAAAAAAAAGAAAAAAAAGAAATGTCAATGTAGCTTAAACTGCAGACTGAATAATGATGAAAATCCAAGACTAATAGCACTGATAGAAGTACATGGCAGATGAGTTAAACATTTGTATTTAGACACTTTACTTCTCATTTCGCTCTTTATCAGCTTAAGGAATCTCAATATATGTCTCTAGAATTGCTCAATGAAATAGCTCCTTTCTTAACTGACAAATGTACTAGAAACCACTGAGTAGAAAAACAAACAGGTCCCTAGTTTCACAAAGAATCATTACTTGCTGGTTTGCAAGTATGTGCAGTTTGCATGTGCACATGGCATGTGCAGTTTCAAAGAAATATTAGGATCTTCCATGAAAAGAATGAAAGAAAAGATAAAGTTTCCTTCACTGCTGCCATAGAATAAAAAATTAGAGGAAAATGTTGAGGTATTATATACAGTTCATCATCTGGATGCTATTAATATTTTTAATAATGTACAGTATCATATATTGCTGATTGCTACTGTTTTTCTTTTACATATATCTTCCTATTAAGCATAAAATACAATGCAGTTTATTTTTTGTCTATTATATCAGCTATTAGAAACACTTTCCCAGATGATTTTAGTATATAACTGGGGTGGCTATAAAATTTGTAATTTGCTTGTTTGTGTGTGCAAGGAAGGTTTAGGTCATGTGTTGTATTATACTAGAACCTGTAATATGTAGAAAATATAACATTAACATAGAGAGAAAACACCAAAATTGAACTTGAGAATACCACTTCAAAATAGAAAAAGTTCTAAAAAGAAAATCGCTTTTCAGATATCCACAAGAATATAGTGATAAAATAGTGATAAAGGGAAGGACCTTGGTAGAAACCTATGGCAATCTGGATCTGTTAAAAACCATGAAATGTCTGGGTTGGGGTTTTCTGCATTTTGGTAATGTCAGAACTATATTCAATTTCCTGTCACTGCTTTTACTCTTTCTTCCCACTTACGTATGTGTCAATGTCATATTCAAAAGTCATGTTTAAATGTCTGGACCAGCACTCCACACACAACAAATACTAAAGGTTTTTCAGGATCTAAAAGCCTGTCTAGGTGTTTCTAAGCTTCTGGAAGGTCCCTCCCAACCTGCACTTGAAGCAGAAGAAGAATATGTGATATTCTACTTCTTCACAACAAAGCTGAAGTGACTCCAAGTTTAGAGAATAACATAAAAGGATTGCAAGAATATGGCATGGAGACAAATAATTTTCTATTCAAAAATCCCAGTAGTCATAGCATGAGAGAAAGCTCCTCAGGAATTTTTACTTTTTTTTTCCCCTCAGTTTACTGGGCCCCTTTAAAAAGGTATATCATATTCACTGACTGCTGAGTTTCACATTTTGGAATCTGCACGAAATCACATGATGTGCAGCTTCTACTATGCCATTTGTTGTGAGGGTTCATTGTAGACCCTCTAATGAGCCTGCCATACTCCTTCAGCATGCGCAGCACCGTCTTCTCAATCATGCCTTTCAAGAGATTAAGATTCAGTGATGCAATACAGCCCGTGACACAAAGCCTCTTTTCAAACATAAAACACCCAATTGTTTTTACAACCTCCAAGCATGCACAATCTTTGCTTTACATGTCCATGCAATAAATGGCCTAAAAGTTTCATATCCTTCTTGCAATATGGAACTTGACCCTTGAAAATCCCTCATGACAATTCAACTAGTAAAACGGAAATTTTTTCCCAATACCCTAAGGACTCTGGTAAAATATTTGTACTATTTCCATGTATACACACTCCATTATGCTGTCCTTCTTGCATATTAAAACAACTAAAAACATTTTTGAAGCTATGTATACTCTTCTCTGTCCATAAATTATCTCAGCTGCCTCCAGACTCTTCAGATTAAATTTTTACTCCCAGCTCCCTCTGGCAGGAGCTACATTTCAGAGCATAGCTAAAACTTTCTCCTTAGACCAGCATTCACTGCATGAACACAAGTGTCAAGAGATGGGAGACACAATGAAACTGACCTTTGTGAGCACGGGGAAGTGTTCACAGATTTCTGTCCCAGTGATTCTAGGTTGCAGTTTTACAACATAGGGCTAATAGCTGGTGGAGCATCAGGGCACGACACTTGGCCTGAGACAGGAAGCAACTCTGCACAAGTTGCCAGCCCTGGCACAGCAGCTTTTAAAAATTCAGAGAGACATGTAAGGCCTGTTCAAGCCTAAGATCAATAAATGTATCAACATGCTGGTCCAGTCACCTGAGCTCCTTTGGTAGTCAATGCAAAAGGAGACACCTCTGCACAGTGAATTATGCCAAGTGCTTTCCATGACTTCTTTGGAAAGTCGTGAGTCACCCTGGGCTGCCTGCCTCAAACCATTGACAGTAGCAGGTGCCCTAGTAAGGACTTGCCAAATAGCCTCTTTTCCCTCCCTACTGTCACCTCCTGCACTACCAGGACAAAGCCCCCCTCACCCAGCTTCATGCAAGTGCTTTGTGAATATCCTGTGAATACTGCCATTAATACCCTGCAGCATGTGACACATCCAGCTACTGTGATAGTAGGGCCGTCTGTGCATGTGACCACTTACAATTCCTTATTACTCTTGCAGCAGAGGAAACAAACCCCTATTTGGACAGTACAGCCCAGAAAAAAAGCACAGACACAGAGAACAAAATGTGTTATGTCAAAAGTATTGGGAGGAATCAGAACTACATACTGCTAGACTTGACTGTCTCTTTCAGAGCAATACCTGTGATAAATACCCCTTCAAACCCTAAGTGATATTAGGCTGGTAATAAGGAACTGCAAACCCACTGGCCATCTAGCCCCACATCCTCTCTCTGGTGGTGGCCAGTATCAACTATTTCACTGTAAGGAGGAAGATTCACTCTTCTCCACATATTAGAGGCCTACCTGAGTCATTTTTGAACACCTCTAGTAAGAAGTGAGTAAGAAGAACTGCTTTTTAACAAAAACACAAAGGTATCAACTTTATTATGCTTTTTTAAGGGAAAAAAAAAGAAAAATATTAAAAATAAATCTGAATGAAGATCTTATTTCTTTCAATATATAGAAAACCTCAAGCAAATAAAAAAAGCAACATAGCCTTTTAGGGATTTCCAATACACTTATGTTGAAAAAAAATTCTAGTAGTCTCATGTCACTGTCTTCTCCATTAGTTTCCCAGACATTCTCCTTGACAGTCAGTGTTTGTGAGAAATTTGATCTTCCTTAGATAACAGACTGGTCCATATTGACATTTCAGTGGTCCATACAGGGTCTTTTTTAAAGCTCATCAATCTCTATTATTGATCCATAAACATCAAGTAATTCAGAAGACAAGTTCAGGTAAATTTGAAGGTATCTGAACTCCTCTGTGGTATTTGTTCAGTTCCTTTTATATTACAGGAAATCAAAATCAGAGGTTAAATGTTAGAAAAAGCATTTTAATGGAAAAAAATGCTTGGAGTACTTGTCTGGGTAGAGTGAGTTATACCCAGTAGGGGAGCTTTCTAAGGACAGAGCAGACATGCATCTCCAAGAAAAAGATGCTGGCATAGGAATGCTGGGCTGGCACCTGCGAGTGAACCAGATGCTCCCTTTTCGCTCTACTGTTCTGAGCTTCTACATGGAATCAATGCCCTATTCCCAGCAAAAGCTCAAGTAATGTAGATGTTTTAGTGACTGTCCCTACTCACTAAGCAATCCCTGATTTCAGAGCACTGAAATGCTTTGATCACCCCACTGGCCCTGACGACAAGCCCATATTTGCGGGGTGCTGCAAACCTCTCTGGCATCATGTTAGGCACATGTGTGGGCTGCGGGGGAGTCAGGAGCTTGTTCCACACTTGATCTGATCCGTCACACCAACCCATCAGCCCATCAGCCCATCACACCAACCCCACCCCAGCAGCTCCCATTCCCAGAACCAAGCTGTCTCAAGTCAGCTCATGCCTGTGAAATAAACTGTCCAGGTAGGTGAAAAAAACAGTGGAGGAAAGGTGAGACATGAGGAGTCAGTGCCAGCTGCAACAGAAACCTTGAGGTTAAGCAGCTGCCTCTCAGATGATACCTCTAGCTGAGTGGCACTGTCAGCCTGATCTTTTGCCTGTAGTCTACATGCTGGCAGACATTTGGAAGGAGCCTTGCTCCAATAGATTTTTCCCTGTCCCGTTCCCCTTTCCCTTGTCCCATGCTTTCTACTGTACATGTACTCACATTCTTTCCCCCTGTTACCAACCACAGGACATGGAAAACTGCCTTCTTGGATTTCTAGGGGTTTTTTACACTGCTCAGTTGTTTTAATATAAACCCACAGCTCCCCTTGTTAGTGAATGCTAGCATTTCAAAATGTAATATAATGTGCCATAAACGACATTCCATGCCATAAAATGTTGCAGAAAGATATACTTTTACTCCTAAAAGCAGTGGCTGGATTCTGCTGAACTGAATTTAGTGGAGATTCAATCAGAACTGAGACAAAAGAAAGGAACAAG
This sequence comes from Calyptomena viridis, assembly GCA_013390005.1. NCBI lineage: Eukaryota > Metazoa > Chordata > Aves > Passeriformes > Eurylaimidae > Calyptomena > Calyptomena viridis. The sequence continues at coordinate 23,304 of WEIV01003934.1, forward strand.
ATTCCAGGTTCACTGCAGAGTTCACTTGCATTTTTTTCTGTCCCTGACAATAAGAGGATTACCTTAAATCAAGAGCATCAGTGTCAATGAGAACCAGAAAACTTAATACATAGAAGGGCAAGGAGATCAAAGCTTAGCACCTGGAGAATACCACATGCTCTGGATTAATAAAACAATACACTCTCTTACATAAATCTTGAGCAAGGTTATTCATGGACACACATTCAAAAAAGAAATTACTGTAGGGCTCAGATAACAGATATTTAATACTGGTGCTCTTTCTATCAGAGAATATAGTCTCACATTATAGGGGTGTTGACACAGAGCAGTGAGACATTATTTTGTTTTAAACACTTTTAGTCTAAACTTGACATTACAGTTTTTAGACCTGGATACTGCACATCTGCAAGTCAGCGGAAATACCAAGATCTTGCATGCTCCTTTGATTGTTACATTTAAGGTATCATATATGCTACTAGCTCAGCTGCTGCAAGGCATTAAAGTCCATTACTCCAAGCTTGTAAAGTACTTTGGAAATACTATAGACAAGGATTAGAGAAGATGAGTATTCCACATGGCTTCAGAAGGGATGATAAACAGAGGGTAAAAGCACTGTAGTTAAAGTGATATATTGACTACATATGGGAAGCAATAGCAGGAGATCCCTTCTAATGAATATTTTCTTGAGTGGTCTTGAAACTATATGCTTTTATCAATCCATTATATCTCTAAGAACAGATTTGTTCACAGTGCTGTAGCTTAAAAAATACTGACAGGCTGAAAAACAGCAAATTTGAGGATTCTGAACTTGGAGCCCAGCTTAGTTTTGGACCAGTGTGTTGGTATATTTTGGGAGAGTTTGGAAGAGAAGTTTAGGAGAAAGATAATCCAAATATAGTTATAAGTTTGACAAAGAAATATAATCAGCTTAAAACCATAATGTCCTTTATATAATATCTAATCACAAAGCATTCCTTTGGTTTATCAGTCTGATTTATCAGTGAAGAGGCAGATTTGCCCTTGGATATGAAAATAACATCCAAGCACTAGGTATGTGACATTGTGACTTACAGATGTCACAGAGAACTATTTATCTATGTAGTATAACCATTGCAGGAAAAATGCAGCTCTTTAATAGAGGAGAATGTCACCCAAGAAAAATGCAGGGCAGGAAAGGAAAAGGAATAAGGGTCCCTCTCTCCAGCATACAGAGTCCCCCAAGAAATCTGCCACCCTGGAAGACACACTACTGTGTTAGAAAAATCTCATCATTTTAGGTTCAGGCTTCACATAGCGTTCAAGGCCTCTGCCAATTTTCCTAATTTCTATGGGTGCATCACTGAAGGCCAACAAATCCTCTGGTTATAATCAGGCATAGTGTCTACACAGATGTCATGGAAGAAAGCAAGTCTTTTATGAGTTTGAGATCCAGTTCAGATAAAGGCTGATAATACATCAACACAGAAGCTCACACAATGACATAGACAGGTTCTAACACAACTTGTTTCCAAACACTGGAAAAAACCCTCAATTAATCATCAATCAATCAATCAATCATTTAAATGTGAATCTAAGCAAAGTGTTTTGCTGTGTGCCATGGTTTAACCCCATCCAGCAACCAAGTACCACACAACTACTCACTCATTTCCCCATCAGCAGGACTGGGGAGAGAATCAGAAGGGTAAGAGCAAGAGAACTTGGGGGTTTAGATAAAAACAGTTTAACAAGGAAAGTAAAAGCCACACACATAAGCAAATCAAAAAAAGGAATCCATTCACTGCTTCCCATGGGCAGGCAGGTGTTCAGCCATCTCCAGAAGAGCAGGAACCCATCATGTGTGATGGTGAATTGAGAAGACAAATGCCATCTCCCCAAATATGCCCGTTTCCTCCTTCTTCCCCCCACTTCATATGCTGAGCCTGATGTCATATGGTCTGGAATATCCCTTTGGTCAGTTTGTGTCACCTGTTTTAGCTGTCTCCTTCCAACCTCCCATGCACTTCCAGTCTAGTCACCCTGATGGCTGTACAAAAAGAAGAAAAGGCATTGACTCTGTGTAAGCCCTGCTCAGCAATAACAGAAACATCTCCCTGTTATCAACCCTGTGTCCAACACAAATCCAAAACACAGACTCATACTAGGCAATGCAAAGAATTGTGCAGCCCAAGCCGGCACACTGTGGAAGGAAGCTGAGCTAGTGTAAAGTCACCATTGTTTCTTCAGTGCTCTTTAGCACTGTTATTTTAGCACCTGCAAACTGAGACATGGTTTAGCATTATTACTTGAACACAAGAAACTCAAGAAGACCATAAACTGAGGTTGAAGTAGGTGACTTCCTGAGATTCCTTCCCATTTGTTTTTTCCTGTAATCCTGTCATCTTAGTATGAGTTATTTCTACTAAAAGAAGATGGAGATTTAGTAAGACAGAGGGGAAGGAGGAAAATGTTTTTGCTATTTGACTCAGCAACAAAAATATTTGAACTGAAATTAGATGGCAACAGGACTCTCAGAACAGAGTCAGAGTTGGATGAACAGAAAGGAAAATGGCAAGTTACAAGGATGTGAAGGACTCTGGACATGGGGGCTCTCCAAGACAGGACTCATGGCATGGATATCTTCCCACAAGCAAGTATGGATGCCAAACCTGTGCTGAGATATTCAGGGCAGAAGCTGAGGGAACACTAGAGCTACTGTGCACTATGTGCAACCTCTTCCCTCATATAAGCCCAATACTGCCTTCTAACTTAGGCTGGACCTGGTTCTAAGACCAAACCAAATTCACTTTGATGCTAGCCAACACTCCTCACTAAGAAGTGTTTGGATTTTACTATTACGCCTCTAATTTTGAGTGCTAATTGTCTAAGCAATGGAACATTGATCTGCTTAGCGGCGTAACTTACAGCTTGGTGTTGGAAACAGGGATCTCCCTTTGGCATATTTCTTGCCATGCCCTCTCATAAACCTGCTTCATGGCCCAAGCTGCTGCTGGACTTGGATTTACACCTACTTAAAATGCATTTGATATGGGACTATGAATTCAGATGGACATAGTGAGACTTAATTAATATCAGTCACACTACCAAACTCTTCAAATGTAAAATATGAAGTGGCTGTAAATTAAAAGTACCATAACACATAGCTGCGCAATCTTCAGATAGTCCCACTTCAGTTGAGCTGTGGGGAAAATGTAGGAATGATAATAAATACATAATAAACATTAAAGAGCCATAAAATACCCACATATAGATCCAATAAAACCTACTATAGAAATAATTCAAGCCTCTCACTCCTGAAGGCTTTTGCAGTACCTTGGGATCCCAGGATAGGGGTTGGATATTGCAGATGTGCTGAATGCTTATGAAGACTGACACTTTCTTTGAAGGTCATTCTGCCACGGTATTTTTGAAAGTCCTTTGAGTAGTTACGTATCAAACTTCATTTTCTTTTATAACTGAAATAGTCCACTGGGATCCTTTGATATTACCAGATCTGTTTTGAGACCAAAAAGAGCTGTGTATCTAAGAGAAATAGATTGCATCATTTAGAGTAGAAATGACACTGACACTTTTCCCCCTGCTTAAGTTATAATTGCTATAATTGCAACTTCAAAATCTCAGAAGTTCGTTTAAGATTTGGTATGAGTATATTTTATGTCAAAAAAAGACTCCATGTCAGGAAGCTCCAAATATCAGAGACAACTCAGTTTGGCATTCTGGTAGTATTGCAAAAAATGTGCCTTTTACTAAAAGTGAGCATATCAAGTTCTTAGAATTGCTTTTCTCAGTCATCACAGTAAGGAGGCAAAAGAGACACATATCTGAATGACATTTCCAGAAGGTCTTGATAGATCTATAATCATGTGCAAGATTACTCCATGGAGGGATTTTGCTGAGTAAGTTTTCCCAGTTTTTCAGCCTCTGCCAAGATGCCTTGGGTGCAGGTGGGAGCGGAAGTCTGCTCCAGGCTTCTGCCATGCTGGAGACACAGGGGGTCCAGGCCAGCCCCTCTGCAAAGATTGGAAAACCTCTGGGCTGCTCTGGTTTTCTAGAACTGTCACAGCTCTGAGGCACCTTCATCTCATTGGAGTGCTGATGAGTGTAAGCCGACACCGAGAGTGTGAAAGTGCACACTCCAGGTCCCTTTCCTATGTTCACCGCCACCCCAGAAGGTGAAGGACTTATGGTGAGGGTAAATGCAAATCCATTCCTCTACCCGATGACCTGCACAATGCACAAGCTACTAAGACCCTCAGTAGTCTCCTCAACCACACACAATTCAGACACAACTATCTTCAGCTCTTGTTCACATGAATCTTAGTGGTTTTAAAGTATTTATGGTATGCCTGAGATTCTTTATGCATTTCCACAAAAGAAATCACAGATATTTCTAAGCACTTCTATTCAGACGAAATAGACTTCACAGTTGTCAACAGCTGTCTCCCAAGTTAGTTTACAGCTACCATCCTATCAAAGCCCACAATCTTCTGTATCCTGCATGACAGAGGAGGCTACAAATCTTAACGCTTTACATTTATTTTATGTAAAGACAATAACTTGGTAGCCGTTTCAGAAACTTCATCAAGTATCAGTGAAGGTGTTCGGGGTTAAATGTACACAGAACCTTTATTATGCCAGAGGAAGAAAGCAACTATGGTATAGAAGAATGTAATCCTTCTTTAAATATTATTCCTGGGAATACTTTTATCACCAAATGTTCAGCTTCAAATTGAATTATATATTTTCATCACAGGTCTACATTCCTGTGTCTTGGTTCTAAAATGAAATTGTTTTTACAGAAAAAAAGTAGTCCATTTTATGGCATGGCAAGAAAAAAAAAAAGGTATTTTAGTTCTCATTTTTCTCAGTACATTCACCCTTAAGCCAACTCCCCATAGCTGATACATAAAGCCCTTCTCAGTGTGGTACATTAAGCATAGCCCAAGCAATGCCTTATCAGCACAACACAAATAAGAAAGCCAGTCCTGATAGATATGGTATACAGCACAGCTTCTCCCAAAGCATCAAAATAAACTAATCATGGTCTATGTGAGGCATACAGCAGTTTACACTGTCATCATTAAAGGCATCCCAGTTTCCAAAATGAAACAATGGCACATGAAGGAGAGGACTCCCAGTTGGGCCACAAACTTCCCCCAAAACTCCTGCTATTTCATTTATCTCTCTGCTCTCACTTCCTCATGTTTTTACACATGTAGGGTAGTGGAGCGAAGGAGTTACAGGAGATGAATGGAAAGAAGTTGTTTGCAAATGGGGGTTGCATGGGCAGGTCTTTTGGAGTCAGGGAGTCCAAAGCTCCACATGTGAGTACCCAGCAAACACACTTCTTCAGCTGTGCCAGTGAGCAGTGTGGCAAACAATATATCCTGATTCTAGTCATAGTCTCAGCGGACAGAGCACACAAAGCAGCTGGCAAAACTAACCATATTTTACTGATAATTCAAGAGCGAGCCTTATTTTCAGTTATGAAAGTACAGTTGTTTCATAAACAATACAGTCAAAAACATCAATTGTTTCAAAAGCTGCATAGTGCCTGAGACAGCCCCTCTTGGACCACTAGAAGCATTTCAGCGGAGCTGTTCTTACCTGAGCTAGGGCCTTGGGTGTTTCAGGAATTCCCAGACGAGGTTACTATGAAAATATCAGTTGTTGTGCTACTTCTAGTGTGTCCAGGTGTTCACTGTGGTCATATATCGCAGCTAGGGGTTCCTCCCAGCACACAGTTCAGTTGACTTCCATTAGGCAATGCATAATTTGAGCCAAGTCTTGTGCATGTTTTAACAATGCACATGTTTAACAGAGGGAGTTTATGGCAGGCTGTGAATGCTGTGAACTTAGTACGTTAGAAACAAAAATAGAACTAAACCAAAATTCCAGATCTGATCCAAACCTCACAGCAGGAGACTTCCCATGTTACCGTCTGGGGCAAAAAACAAACAACTTATTTATACACACTTCTGAACTTTCAAAATGCTCATCAAAAAAAATTAATCCAAACTTTGCAGCTTGCATCCCTGTCAAATGAGACAAAGTCTGGACTTGAGATGAAGCACATTAAAGAGCACTGCTCTGCACTATTACTCACCCTGGTTTCCTTAGCTGGTTTGTAGGATTGCAATGCAGGAAATTCACTGTAATTTGTTCAGTGATTTTTGTCCACCCAGCAAAATTCAGCTTATGAGCCACTTCTGTAGAAAAAAAAAGTAGCTTCTTTCGTGGATCTGTTCATTCGCAGAGGTAAAAAAGAAAAAGAGCTTTTCTTTCATCAAAGCCTTTTAAGATCACAGTTTTAAGCAGTGTTAGAAAGATGGAAGATGGTGTTCATTGCTTATACACAGTATTCAAAAAAATGAAAATATTTACAATACAGTACAAAAAGTCTACAGTGTAATTGAGTTGCAAACTTGTTATTGCCAAGGTATATCATTTAAAGTCATACATATACGAGTGAATGATGACAGAAGTGTGCAGAACTATCAGATAATTACAACACTAATTAAGATCTGACATATTCTGTGATTTTTTTCACACTGAAAGTTAGTGATTCTAGGGTTTAACAAATCTCAACCACAATTACAAATAACCTTACTGCATTTTAAATTGTGTGAATGCATATGTGTGTGTGTATATAAAGAAATACTTAGGAAAACTCATCATGTATAATTTTTGATGTAGTGAATTAAATATACAAGTATGTTTGTTTACTTTGTCAGAGGAAAGAAAGCAATTGAAGTATGGAAGAATGTAATCCTTCTTTAAATATTATTTCTGGGAGTACTTTTATCACTAAATATTCAGCTTCAAATTGTATTATCTATTTTCATTACAGGTCCACATTCCTGGAGTTGTTTACAAAAACAGAAAATAGTTTATTTTATAGCATGGCAGAGAAAGATTCAGAGTTGTGTTTCTGAATTTCTCCCCATAACCTCTCTGAGTCAACCTTTTACAGCCTGAATACAAAGTGTTACTCTGTGTGGTGCAAATGCAGATTAGCACATATACTGCATATCAAATACAAGCACGGAATGCATTTCCTTTTTATGCATAAATTGTATCTTGTAGAGTGTGGATCTTATAACTACTGTGAGTCTCAGTCTGAAATTTGAGGGAATCTCCTCTGAATTTCGGGGGGAAATATCAGATGGTAAGTCAAAGATGTGCTCAAAAACCAATGGTGTGGTGTAAAAAAAATCTGCATCTTCAAAACAGAAACTCTTTGCTGTCCCCTTGTGCTACTGTGCAAATGTTCTGATCTATTAGGAGAATGACCCTACCCAGCACAGATCACAACTTTGAAAGTCAACGTGAAGCCTAATTTCTGGATGTACCAGACAAGAATTTCTCCAGAGTGTTCAAAAAATGAACATAATATTACCACTGAGAGATAATTTTGTTCAAATATAAGCACTTTGCATACATTACCCTGTTTCCCCCAAGATTATTGTGTTCAGGTTCCCTCTTGCAAAGGACCTGTCCCTTGTCTCATTTGCTTTGCTGCAAGTGCTAGGGCTCACTTCAAAAATCTGCTGTGTACTACCGTACATGTTTTACAGAGCAAAGAGTCATTATTTCTCTGATTAGATCTCAGCATTTTTACTGTCTCATCCCAATAGGACCATATGGCCAAAAAGACACTTGAGCTGGCACAAATTCAGTGTATGCTTCAGACAGCAAGCAGACAGAATCAGTCAAGAAAAGTCACAAGTACTGGTTCTTCTCCTTCATTTCCATCTGTCTGCATAGAGTGAGACCAGTGCCTTACCCAGTGGCCAGCTGGAAACAACTCTGCAGAAGGTTCTTCACAGATGTTCTGGAGTTAGAAATCCATAATGAACTGTCTGGGAATATCTGGTTGGTTTAGTGGGATGTGTGCTCAGTTAGAAATTCACAGAAAATACAGATGGAGAGGGATTAGTTGAAGGATCTTGAGATCTTTTTCGTCCTGAGGCTGACATGTACAATGTTTGCAGTATGAGTTAGCTGACGGGGAAAGGAGTGCTGTTCAGTGGTCCTTGGTCTGTAGTGCTACATTCTCTTGGATAGAGACAGCCAAAAGAAGACACGAGCAAGGGAAGCTGAGCAGCAGATGTGCATACCTGCTGTGTGCATACCTGTTAACAGGACAATTTGTGTCAAAACCACTTCACTCATGCNGAATAAAATCACAGGCAATTCTGGAATGCTGCAGAGATTTTGCTTTAAATGAGGGATAAACTCTGCAAAACAGCTCAACAATTCATACTGAAATGCAAGTGAAAATATTTGAGAATTCAAAGGAAAGAAGGAAAGAATTGAAAACATTACTTCAATGGCACAGTCTTCTAAAATACATTCAGAGATTACAGAAAAAATTCAGAGTCTATCTCTGAACTAAAACTCAGTGGTTCTCTTGGAAAAAAAAAATGCAGGTATCATTTTTAACTAATTGTTTCCTTCTACTTTTGGAAGGACTAGAGAAGTGAAAATGGGAGAGGAGAGCTTCTGTTCCCTAAGCATTTCCCACGAACT
>WEIV01003935.1:4980-25226 GCA_013390005.1 Calyptomena viridis
GTGGAAGCCCATGATGCCTCAGATACATTTAACAGAATCCAATATATAAGGCCACTCTCCTGACTATCTCTGTGTTTTACAAAGGAAAGGTAAGGGTTACAAGAGTAAAGTAAAGGGTGAGGCAAGAGCAGGAATGAAAAGATATTGTCCTGGTAAAGGAAAGGTAGTATAGTGAAGTTCAGGTCAGAGAGGAATGAAAGGATAAAGCAGCAAGCGATATGGGACTTGCAGGTGTGTGGTCTTCCCCAGTTACACATTTTCTTCCATTGTATGTGAATAAGGGGTATCCCCTAGTGAGTGCTAAACATTTCACCTTTCTCCCACAGAAGCTCATGGTAAGGGGATATCTCAGACCTCCTCCAGCCATTCTGGGGGACGAGTAGGATTTTTTTCAGGTTGTTTCTGCTCCAGGAGTACCTCCACTCATTTAACAGCATTTGAGTGGATGGCCCAGAGAATCTTTTCATGTGCAAAGGATAGGTGGTTTAAGTACTCTAAAATCTGCATGTTTGAGTGCACTATAGTCATGGAGGTCCAGAGATACGTTTTGTGGAATTTGTTACCTGTGGTTCTCCAGTGGTAGCCTTTGGAGAAAGCAAGAGAAAGCTTTTCTAACAACCATCAGATTCCATTAATCTTTTTTGCTTCCTAAATACTGTTGCTGTAATGGGATGAAAAAAATACTGAACAGGATCTAGATGGCCAGGATGGTGAGTATAACTTTTACACTGGGAAATGGGGAAGCAGATGATGACAGAGGGAGACATCAATTTGCTTTTAAGTGCTTGCTATTACTGTAACCATCATGTCATGAAAGGTCATCAGCTATAAAGCAAAGTTTATTTTCTGTTTTCAAATACAGTGTTTCAGACACAACCGTAATCTCTATTGTGATATAACAAAGCAGAAGTTTAAGGATGAGAACTGGGTGTTCCTGCAGCTAGTGGAGAGAAGAGTCATGTGGGATCCCTAGAGCCACCTCCTGCTTGGGAGGACATTTATTTCTCTGCCCTGTGAGCTGACCCTTTCCTTCTCTATGCAATATTGACAGTGGTGTTTCATCCTACAGTAAGTACCAAGGAAAAACATTGTCTGGTTTTGCATTCCTGAACTGCATCACTATAACCACATCTTAATGGATATCTGCAGCTGCTTAGAAGTCCACTGGCATGTACAAAAGTGAATGTAAATGCATTCTCTTCAAGAAAGAAAGCAATTCACTGCAGAAAAACTCTGCTAAGGCAGTAAATACATTCCAGACATATATTGTACACATTCATAATGAGAAAGACAACAAATACTAGCCTTCTAGGAAGCAATAAAATGAAGTGTTATTTTAAGTTCTCAAATAACCTTAATTCTGCTTTATTTGAATAATGACCCAATAAACATACAACTTCTCTCTTTCCGTCTCAAAAACTGTACTGAAAGAGAAGATGCTTATGTTTTCTCTGTGATCATACTTGCCCTGGTCCTAAAAAATACATCTCGCCTTCTATATTTTACAGCTACCTCATCCATCTCTTCCCACCCCTTTATCTGGATGCAAATGTACAATGTAACACTATTTATTTTCTCTTTTTTTCCCCCCCCCATTAGTGTCTACACAAATTGTATTATTCCCCAGCTTCAATGCTGACAAGCTTTACAACAAAAACACCTGTAAGGTGACTATACCCACCTTTGTCTATGAAATTGCTAAAATGTATAGAATAATTAAGATTGAAAAGTTCCCCTAATATCATCAAGTCTAACCATAAGCTAGCACTTCCATGTTCACCACTAAACCATGTCCTCCACACACCTTTTGAATGCTTCTAGAGATGGTGATTCCATCACATTGCTGGGTAGTTTGTTCCAAAGCACAACTTCCTGGTGAAGAAATTTTTCCAAATATTCAATATAAACCTCTCCTGGTGCACCCTGAGGCCGTTTCCTCTCATCCTGTTACTTGTTACCTGGCACAAGTAGCCAATCCCACTTCACTACAACCTTTTTTCAGGTAGTTGTAGAGTGGTAAGATCCCTCCTGAGCCTCCTTTTCTCCAGGCTAAATAATCACAAATGTAGCATACTATATGTCTTGAGGGACTGGCATATCACTTTTTTCTTTGATTACATGGCCAGGTTGGATAGGGCTCCTGTTCTAACACAGACTATGCCCTGATACCTCCTCTCGAACCCACTGCTCACCCATGCTGCTCTTGTCATGCGCTGCAGTTACTGAATTTGAGAGCAGGGCACTGGGATTTTTCCCAGCCTTCCCAGGGCTACTGTCCGTAAGCGAAGAAGAGCCAGGACAGAATTCAATTTATCTTTATTTATTAGGCTTTCTCATCAGTTTAGGTTTTTCTGATTTTGAAACTATACAAAGGTGGTGTCTAGTGTCCTTACTTTTTCTCAGTAAATTTTTAATAAACACATACTAAATTACTTTTCATCACACAGTGACTCACTGGCAAAAGAAGGAATAAAAAAAGGTTTTTGCACTGTTTATCAAAATATCTCATTTGCATAGCTCCAGTGACTGATGGTCTTTCATCTTAAACTCTGTAGTGAGTTTGGCTTTACAACGCCCTTAGTGACATGAGGCTTGGATTTTCCACAGTGTGAATTTATAGCATATCAGTGGAAAGGAGTTGCCTTAAACATTGGGGCCCAGTCTATGCCTCTGAAATGTAAGGGGCAGGAAACAACTCTAGACATCATGCAGTCCATTTTTCTGTTAAGAGGCAGGACTAAATTTACACAGGCCATCGTGGCCCATAGCACCACCACAAAGGCTCAGTACAGCTGAGTGACCTCATCCAGCCCAGCATCTACTGCTGTCACCTTGTATGCAAGGGTGAGCCAGAAAAACAGCCAGTTCTGGCTAAATGTGAAGGCCTGGATTAGCCAGAAGGATTCTAGCCATGTCCATATGCCCATGCATGGATTCTTGAAGTCTGCTGACATGCTTACATGGACATTCTTCTCCTGTGACTTTGGGAAGAGGAATGTTATAGTTCTGCTTGTGACCTACACAGCTACCCCAGACTATAATTTGAGCCAAAGATTTGGACAAAGCAGACCTTCCTGGCACTGACACTGAGGGATATGTTACGTTATGCCTAATATGGTCTTGCACTGGGATGACAGGGATTCCACCACCTCCCCAGCTAATCTCTTTTAAGGCTTATAATTAGAAGACAAACTGTTGATAAACATTCCCTTAAGGATGGTTGAAAAATCATGCTTACTGAAAAGTAATTGTATAGTATTTCCATCTTTTCAATAGAAAGGAGTCATCTTGCCTAAGGGTAAATATCTGAAAGTTGGTTGTCGATGTCTAGACTCATCAACCTAGATTCCCTTTATAGCCAGCTGAAAGAAACAGGCACCTCCAGGGCATGATTCATCTGTCTGTCTTGGAAGAAATGGTAAGTGGAGAAGGATTGCTTTCTGAAATATATGCCTCAGAAATTATTAAAATTGTACAGGAAACAGTTTCCATATTATGTGGAAAATGGATTTAAAGAACTTGTTCTCTTCAATACTAGAATAAAGAAAAAAATTTTCAAGAAATTGTCAAGAAAATTACATATTTAGAAATTCAGTTTTGCTCAGTAAAATGAAGAGTTTATTTTCTTATGTTTTCTTCTTTCATGTTTTAGAATTCATAATGGAAAAAATACATTTGAAAATGAAGAGAGGTTTTAATAAGACAAACTGAAACTTGATGAGGTCAAAGTGGAATATTTTGATCTCATGGGTATCCTTCAACTTGAATTGTTTTTTTCACGTGAAAGGTCACCAAAATGGATCCATTCCTGCAGAAAGTTTTAATTTCCATGGAATGGCATTTTTATAGAAAACACCTATAGAAGTTAGGTGTGAGTGGACAGAAATGTGTACAAATAACATTTTTTAATCTCAAGACCCTTTTTATAAAAACATTCTGCTTTCAATTAACAAAGTTATTTTAACTTTCCTTAGGCTAATAAATATTTCTCGCTTAAGAAAGGGCTAACTGTGACATAGTTCTGAGAAATGTCTTATAAAGGCAAGCTTTTAATAGAAGTAAAATAATTACTCATATAAGATTACTTCAGGCTAATTCGTTGTTACAACTTTCTGGAAGGACATCACCAATAGACTGTAGCATGTAGTCTCTACTTTCATGTGGCCAAATGCAAACAAAGAAAATAAGCAGAATGATGCTGTAAAAGGAGAATATGTTTTGGTCTCCCCATAAAAAAAATTAGCCAGGGATTTGAATTTTGTATTATAAATGATTGATGGCTATCAAGCTGTCTGAGACTGCAAAGCTAATACATTGAGCTACAGTATGACAATAACAAGCTATGACAGTCTGACTGAGTATGGGAAAGTTTCACAGAACAGAGTGTCTGGGAGGAAGACATCAAAGTTGACAAATGACTTCTAGCTAACTTACATCCTTCTTTAAGGCTTGTTCCAGTGATGCTGAGAGACAGATGTTAAATGGAGCTGGATAGAACTGAACACACTTCAGTAAATATCTTGCTGATAGGATGATTTACACACCAGAAAGAGGGAACCAACATTTTTAGGAAAATCTGAACGATATCTTAGACTTTGTTTGGACATACAATATGGGATTCACCTCACCTAATGGTGAATTGACTCCTACACAGTATTTACACTGGAGAGTAGCCAACACACTTCATAATCCATGGAGAGAAGTACATATTTCAAGGGCACATTTTAGATACAAGCTTTAGGATGAACACATCTAAAAGGCATCTATTTGTCTCTCCAGATTTAAAAGGAAGTCTAGGGTAACTAGGTTAGATGCCAGTGCTTACAATGAATCCATCATAGATCTTCAAGGGAGTCTCAGGATTTGATAAACTAAACCACTTTCTACAGAATGTTCTATAGTTAATATTCCATGTTTGCTATATAGATTTTTTTAATCAGCTGCTTGGATTTTATTAACTTCCATATGTTTTCTATAAATAAATATAATTGTTTGAGGGGGTAATTAAAGCTGAAATATATATGTGATATTCTAGTCAGGAAGCATCTGATCACTATGCATTTAGATTGACCAGAAGACAACAAACTCTTGTCAGTTTGTAAGCTCTATTAATGTTTTACTAGCATAAAAACAAATCATTAACAAGAACAGATTATTTAAATAATAAATATTTTGGCTCATAGTTCCTAGCATGATACTGTATTATTCTTCCTCTATGATCTCTTCATTTCCCATGTATAGTACTGCAATAATCTCTGGGCGTGAGGTTAACTCAATGCCTGATCTGTAGTGCCAGAGATCTGAGCACACAGACGGCCCTGCATGTTCCAGCCCAGCCTCCCCAGGGCCTCTCCCATCCCTTTCCTGAGTACCCGGACCCCCATTTCATCCTGACTTGGGGCTGCCAGTGTATGTTGCCAATCCTGTCTCCAGCCCCTAACTGGTTCCCCGAGTGGACTCTGGGCCGGGTGTACCTGTACTGCTTGCTGTGCCTGGGGCTGTCGATGGACCTGCCTCATCTCTGCCCGATGGGCTCAGGATGGTGCTCGCTGGTGAGGGCACAGCCTATGATGAGGTCTCCCTCCCTCAGCTCCTTCTCTGAGGGAGCAGCCAACCTCTCATTTCTCCCCAGCATAGTGTCTTTTTCAGCGTTCTCTGAGAGGCTAAAATGTTGCAAGTCACAGCTTGCCATCCATGCCTGTAGGCTGTTTGTACAAGCAAGGGCTGTCTTTCAGGACAAATACATAGACAGAATATTTTCACCTGAAATGGCAAGAGCCCTCACAAGTCCAGGCTAGGACATGCTCTCAATTTTCTAGGCTATTTGAAACAGTTCTTCACTGAAATTTTATCGGAGATGCTCGAAACGTGTGGAAAAAGAGGTTAGATGAGCATCGGGTGCTAGTGCATATGCAAGTTTGGGAAGAGTGGGATACTTGCAGATAGGAGTTAGATCCTGGCCATAGCCATACCCCTTTGGCTCCCAGAAGGGGACGGAGCTGCAGGCACACTGACATGCTCTTGATGCTCAGCATGAATCTGTCACAATGGAGATTTCAGAGAGATGTGACTTCCAGAAGGTAGAGGTTGTACAGCTAAGGTAATAAAGACCGTTGCTTTTGCATTACAGTTGACAAAGTATGAACCTATTCCCTAGTATTTTCAAAATACACAAAGATGGGCAACATGGCAGAACCACTGTGACACAACTGTTTAGAAACTGCAGTGTTACTGAACAAGTAACTGAAATACATGGAAACTACTGAATCAGCGCCAAAAATGTTGAATGGCTAATATGGAAAAGAAATTAATCTGATGAAGAAAAAAAGGTGGTATCACAAAGAACTTATAAACAGGATTATATTTTACAAGACCTGTGACTAGAAGGTTTAAATGACAAGAACATATGGTAGCATGGCAATGAGAGGGAAGTTTCTCAACTGAAGGGGAAGTGCTTAAACTAGAAGGACATAAAAATGGGCATGGTATGACTGGCCAAAGCTCAATCTAGCTACTTTTCATGTATCCATCAGCCTCTAGCCATCTTCATCTTGGGGACTTCTTGTGCTCTGTACTATTTCTGCTTATTGTAACCTTCAGAAGATTTATTTTCAAGTAACTTATAGTGGTCCTTTGAATTAATGGAAACATTCAGACTCCTTTGGCAAAGCAATCCCTACCTGGGGCTGTCTTGCACCAAAACAAACCCTCCATGTTTTGTTTCGAACCAGGTTCCTATTGTCTTCATTTAAAGTTCTGTTCTTGTATTGGAAGACATGTTGAACAGTCCATAAGAGATGAAGTCAATGTCTGTAGATATGTTTGACTGTTTAATGACATAAGGTTGCCTTCTGAATATTATTAGCTGAAACCCCAGCTTTGTAAGCAGTTTGGACAGCAAGTTTTAAATATTTGGCTATTTCCGTGCTTTCAATGTCATTGTTGTTCTGCTTTGAAAGTATCTTATTATTCAGCACTTCAAAAAGAGGACACAGTTCTCAGAACACCTTACTCCAACCTAGATAAATGCTAAACATCTATGGCACACAATAATTTTCTCAGTCACTTCTAGCTTACTTTACTTTTTCTTTTCTCTTCCTGGTTTTGTTTCTTTTTTAATGAGACCCTGGTTTGGACAAAATAACTCTTTCTTATTTTTTTATTTCTTATTTAATGTTGTTATTATGTAGCAACATTAACAATACATTAATCAATTGATGTTTCAGAATGCCCAGAAAATACAGATGCCATCTATAATATTTTCCATCAGTGAATTGGATAGTTCCGAGGAGAAACCAAAGCTGCGCTTCCCCTTTATATGTGATTTGTCTAAAAGATAACAGTCAGTTTTAAACATCTAAATGCTTCTTCCTGTGTAACATGGTAATATAAATGTAATAATCCAGAAAGTAAAGTTGTTTGAATACATCCAAGAAGAAAATATTATGGAAATCATGAAAATGAAGTTATATTTGTTTACAATAAATAATTTTATTATTTATTCTTTCTTATTTCCATATTTGATGACAAGTTAAAAGCACCAGGTAAAGCAGTCTTTGTAACAAAGTTATCCAAAGATAACCTGGCAACAGACCTTTTCTTTTTAGCATAACTGAAAGAAGGAAATGTGCATCTCTGCTTTTGTTGGGCTCAAAATACCCTTCACCAAGGCAAGACTTCCAGTTTTGTTTCCATGACAATATGCGTGACTTATGAAAGCTGTGGGTCTTTTTGCCTAAGAGATGTGACTAAACCAGCAACATTTCACTAGCCTGTAAGTCTGCTTTTTTTCTGAGAAGTGAGAAGACTTTATTCAAGACGTTTATTTGCAAGAAGTTCTGCAGTCTAAATATCCATATTTCTTTCTCTTTTACCTAATTTTCAGCATCCCCTGTGTAGGAATGTCGTTTTCTATTTCTATAGTATTTAATCTAATCCTCCTCTCTTTTCTTCATCTTAACACTTATGCTTTCCCTGTCTTTAGCCAGAATAGTTTTCTTCTATTTCAACTCCTTTAGTGCTTCATTGCCTGTCTACAATCTACATTGAAGATTCCTCTCTCTTCTTCTTTCAGTTACATAAACATACTAGGACCTATTTCTTAAAACAGTCTTTTGATACTTATCTTCACTCTCTGAATTATTGTCCTCTGATTAGTCCTTTCTTGACCAGTTAACAAATTTCTTCCTTAATACAGGAGCTGTCAAGCTTTTTTCTTTTTTTTTTCCCCCATACATAATGTTATTACTTTTATCTCTCTCTAATTTATTGAATAATAATTTTGAAAAATATTTTCTCTTCTTACAGCCTTATATCAAATTTCCATATAAATAGATGTTTGGTCACATGAAAACCAAAGTAATTGAAATTATAATTTCTTTGCTAATTATTTAAAGAAAATTTATTTTTATTCAATTTAGTTTCCTTTTATTTTCTTGTTTCATACTTTTCATTCTTTCCTTATTCTGTCAATAAAATATTCTTATTGATTCAGCAAAATATCTTACCAAAGTCTGTGAAATTATGATTTGCTACAATTTGATATCTGTATGGGATGACTAGATGGGGAACCCATTAATGCACTTCCACATATGCATAATTACTCCACTGAAGTTACTGCTTCAAAACAATGGCTTCAGGATCTCACCAAAATTCAAAAACTCCTGATAATTGAACAGAAATAATTGTATTGTAAAGTCTAAAAATTTCAACATTCCAGTGAGAAAACCATCTGACTACTGTTTAGAAGAAATCCCAATGGAAAAGGACAGTTTTTTCTTTATATTTCAGTGTTCCTAACTGTTTCACAGAATCACAGATTTTGGTCATCCAAGGAATTTTCATCTGGCTGTGAAGCTTTTTGTGTTACTACTGACTTGTTAAGCCACTGTTCTAACCCAGGAAGGTGGTTTTATCTTTGCACTTTTAGCAGTTGAATCAAAATTCTCCAAAACGGAGAGGGTAATATTTATGTCTTAGCTTTTTTAAATGTGAGGCCATCACCCATTTTAAACTGAAGAACTATAAAAGGCTAAATTTTATGTAATTCGGTGTATAATATTTATTTCTGCTCACCTAATTCATCCCTGACTTTTTAAAAAATTAATTCAAATGCATTTTGCATGGCATAAATGAGGTACATATACTTAGGTATTTCTGTATTGTTTATGCTTTGAATTTTGTATTGCTGCCTACTCTGTCTCAAAAGGCTAACTTCTTACAGAGACATGTACTGGAAAGGATGGAAAAAGCATGAAATGGATTGGATCTGGTTCAAGTAGAAATGTCAGCCGTGATATAAATGGTGTATTTTGAATCAGCAGCAAGTAACTAAAGCTACTATGATGATACAGTGGAGACCAACAACTGGGCCTTTGCCTTTCTGAGTGATTGACAGACGTGCAAATGTTTCATCTGGATGTCCCACTATCCTTTCCCACACCTTGTGAACACTGAATACCACAGATTTCCTACAGATAACACTGATTTGTAGAGGTAGTTCCTGTAGCTTGAGGACACCCTTCCTTTCCAGCAGCCTGTGCAGTGTCTGGCAAAAATATCATCAACATCTATGAATGGGCAGATGGGATGCCAGGGATTTCAGTTCAAAGTATTTCAGTAAAATAAGGGAAGTTGAATTTCTGGTTTGTGCCACATCCTGCACAGAAGTACTAATTTCTAGAGTCTTCTGTCACATGTCGTGGCTGTGAAGTTGTCTTGCTTCAGACTCAGCGTTTTCTTCTGTCTGCCTCAGCACTGGAGTTTCTCTGAATGGGAGCTTTTCTCTGGTGGTTAATCAAATCTCTATTGCATACATCAGAAAATAAGTTTGATTCATTTGCCATTATTATCCTTTACTACTTGCACTTAGTACACACAGTGCAATATCAAAAACCCCTGAGGAGGGCACCAGCAGCAATCACTTGGGATGAAAAGTGTGTGTAATTGGCTGCATTTCTAACTCCTGATCAGACCAGCGTATGCTGTACATCTTCTGTAACAGTTCCATTTAGTTTTGAAAGGGGGTGTGGCCATTTTATATATTCTAGATAAATCGAATATATCCTTCTTGCCTACATCTCTGGAAAGATCTCTACCAACCTTGCTTTCTCTGATCTTCAAATATTAATGAAAGTTTGGAATAGTTTGGTGAGTTTTCATGCCGGATACTTTATGCAGTCCTGTTCTTCCATGTGCAAAAAAGAGAAGCCAGAACTCATTTTTTAAATAGTTAACAGTGCAGTTAGGGTGATGGGAGGGTGGATTGGCTCTCAGTACACTAAATTAAGAGCTGGAAGGAGAAATGATCACTGCCTATAAATATAAAAATCAATGTAGGAGTAGAGCTGTTTAAGCTAAGGGGCAGCAATACAGCATAGATGAAGAGGATTTGGCACGAATTAATTCCAAGTTTGGAATTCAAAGAAGGGTTTTAGTACTCAAAATATTCGGGTTCTGGAACAATCTTCTAACAGTCACAAAGTGAAAATGTGATAGCTTGGTGCTTAATTAAATTATGAAAGAGATTGTGTTATATGATTGCTTGAGGCAGTTGCAGTTGGATATGTTACCTGGGAAGTTCTTCTCAGTTTTACTTCCTATTCTCCTGCTATGTGTTTTGGTCCTCTCCATTAACAAATTCAAAGCAAAAGAAAGCAGTACCCATAACAGCTGTGGGACTGTAACATGAACAACACCATTGAGAGAGAGAAATTTTTATAAGAATCTTCTCTGAGGAGAATAATTCAGTCCATGGCCTGTTGGACAGCAATAATAAGACTTACCACAGACATGCATATAATTTGCTATCTTGGCTACTACATAAAGGCACACTCTCAACCAAACAAGGAAACAAATTCAAGTTGGTGTTTCCAAACACTGAGTAGATATTGAGTAATATGTAACATCTCACTTTGAAAAGATGTTGCTGTTTTGCTGCAGATATTAGTGGAGTTTACAGCTAGTGAAATGTTAGGTCACCAAAGGACAATCTCATTTGGACCTGCTGAAGGAATCCCAGCAAGTACAAGAGACTTCAGCTAGGAGAGTTGAAGCATTCTACTGTAAAGAAAGATGGGTCTCATCTCATCCAACTTTAGGTGTCTACAATAGAGCCACTTACCCCTGAGCTAATCACCCTGAGCTCCCTCTTCATCAGTAGGGAGGAAATAAGCATTTATTATATATAAGAGGGGAAAAAAAGCATCAAGGCATAGTACACCATCTAATTCTATGGCCTTTATTTTCAAATGGCAGTATTCCAAGCATCAGAAATTGGAAACTATGTTAACTGAGGGGTTTAGAATTCCTTTTTAGTTAGATTATTTCTCAACCTGCTTGAAGCAATGGAGTAGACAGCAAAAGATAAAAGAACTAGTAATGTTATTGCCACTAAGAAAAAAAATAAGACAATTAAAATACATACCCATGAAAGTTGCTATGCTTTACATGGGCAGCATTTTGAAAATTTGGTTTGTGCACAAACTTTCTTGTAATGCTCCAAGAATTTAGAACTGGAAATTGTGGATGACGAGTTATCAAGGGTGACTTCAATCTGTAAAAAAACGCAAGATGAACTGAAAATAGCTATCAGTGAGAGCCAAATAAACAACTTATTTTCTTTTTAAGTTTGAGCTTGAAGGCATGAAGAGCTACAACCGCCCAGATTATTTTCACATCATGAGATGCCAGTGCAATGATATATTGGTTTCAGTTCAATTAAGCTAATAAAACAGGATAAACGCTTGTCACAGTTCTCTGAAGGTCAAAAAGGGTCCTGGTCTACAGCAGAACACCTGTGTATCTTGTTTCTGCAAGACTTTTTACCTTCTGAAGGTGAATTCTGGGGAATGTAGTGTTAGTAATTAGTATGTAGTACATGCAAGATTATTGGTACCAGCCCGTGTTTTGTGTGCATGCTACAAGCACACGAGTAAGTGGAGCCACGCGACAGTCTCAGTACACAAGCAATACCTTTTGTGAGGGACTTTTGGTTCTCAGAAAGGGCCTTATGAAATTCTCCTGATAAATTTTAAGGGTAAGATTTACTCTAGGGATGTCTGTAAGCAGCAATGAAACTCACCTGGAAAGAAAACAAAAGCATCTCCTTAAAATCCTAGTCTACCCTGACGTTGAAATACAGTTTCTGGAAAGTCCAAGCCAAATACTTTTCAGAGATTTGAATGTTAAAATACCTGTAAAAATACCAACCTATATGACCAGTTAGCAGGGGCTTTGCCATGTTTGTCCCTTTACAATGAAAATTGATGTTAAATACCTGCCAATTTTGAAGAATCTGTCTCAGGCTCAATTTTCTAATAAAGAAAAAGGTTACCTTATCCAGAGAGGTGTCATATTCAATGTATCTATTAACGGAAAAAGTTGGTGTGGCAGTGCATGAGTAAGGCAGGCTGCAGTAGCTGTGTTTGTACACAGTATTGTCTAGCTCAATCTAAATTGCAATTAGTAGACAGAGGGGTGTGATGAGGAAAACCTTAAATCAAGTAAGTGTCGGCTGGGCATAATTTCTTGATTTAAACAATTACATAGCTGAATAACCTATACTTGAAAACACAAAACCTAATAAATAAACAATAAACTTGACCTATATTCAAAGCAATTGTGAGCTTCTATCTTCTGTATTTAACTTGAGTTCTGTCTCATTCAGCTTTATCAGAGGAGGATGTTTTCTGAAACAGCCAGTTCTGCTCAACAGACACAGAGTTGTCTTTCTGTTAGAACCCCTTAGAGCAGCAGGGGACAGAACGTCACCCTTGCCACTTCTGTTAGTTTGGGATATGCATTTTCTAAAAAAAAAATCCTCTAATATTGGAAAATTGAAGTAATTTTTGGTTGCAGCAGAATAACATTAAAAATGTTGTTTTCCTTCTCGGTTGGCTGAGGCTTCCTGACTGCAACAGGCTTTATCCAAAAAATGTATGCTGAGCCTCTTTTCAACATGGCCAGTGCTCAAGGAAGTAGGAAAACAAACATTCAGATGTGAAATACTTGTTTCTACAATTTTTCCTTCTCTCCTTCCCATATTGTTTCTTTTTAAGTGCCACCACCCTGAAACAATAGGTCCATCAGCTGTACAGTAATTTTGCACAGAATCACAAAAAGGCTGATGCAGAATGCAGTCAGGAATTAAATTAAGTTGTATAATTAATGGCAATCAACATGACGGTGTTGACTGTGTCTTACCAAACAAATCTGATATTGCTAATAGTTGGATTAAAAGCAATATATACAAGTAATTTGTGTAAAAGATTTAGATTTGTGACACTCTGATAAAAATTAAGAGTAAACAAAATCAATACAACTTAGCTCAAGCAAATTAAAAAGTAGTCAATTAATATATTGCAAAATGTGGTTATATATGAAAATTGCAAATCATCCATTGGGGTGTTTTTAGCAGGTCCTGCAGAGATTTGCTCTTTGCCTAATCTTGTTCAGTGTCTTTATTAAAACTGGGGGAAAACAGTGTCAGTCAACAAGGTGGACGCAATCCCTACAAGACAGAACGGCTGAAGGGATTGGAAGAATCTAAACCCTAAAATATCCCACCAAGTGGGAGACTATTCCAACACATAGGCTATTACATGCTGGAGATCATATTGGTTACAGTGACAATGAGATTGTAGAGTTTAAAATCCTGAGAGAAGTGAGGAAGACCAATATTAGAATCATAACCCTGGACATTTGGAGAACAGATTTTGGCTTCTTTTGAGGTCTTCTTGTCAGTATCCAGTGAGGAGCAGCCACAGAGGACACCAGGGCAAAGGACAGCTGGTTGAACTTCCCCAGAAAATAAAATCAGTCTATTCATATGTGCAAGAAGGTGAGCAAATGTGGCAGAAGGTCAGCATAGATTAACAGGGAACTCCTGAATGAGCTCAAATACCCAAAAGAAGTACATGAAATGAGGAAGGAGGAATGGACTTACTTCCCAGGAAGAATATAGAGATGGTGCCTTGTAGTGGTTTGACCCTGGCTGGATGCTAGGTACCCACTAAAGCCACTCTCTCACTCCCACCCTGCAAAAGGGCAGAGGAGAGAAAATATAACGAATGGTTTCATGGGTTGGGATAAGGACCATAAGAGATCCCTTACTGATCACCATCACGGGCAAAACAGATTCCAAGTGGGCATATTAATTGAATATTAATTGAATGTATTACTGACAAGATCAGAGCTTAAGAATGAGAAGCAAAATAAATCTTAAAGACACTTCCCCCCTCCCCCCAAGTTCTACCTCCTCCCCCCCAGTGGTGCAGGGAGATGGGGAATGGGGGTTATGGTCAGTTGTTTCTGCTGTTGCTCAGAGAGAGGAATCCTTCCCTTGCATCCCATGGGGTTCCCACAGGAGACAGTCCTTCATGAACTGCCCCAGTGTGAGTCCATCCTGCGGGCAACAGTTCTTCAGACACTGCTGCCATATGGGTCACTTTTCCACAGGGTGGAGTCCTTCAGGCACAGGCTGCTCCATTGTGGGTCCCCCACATGTCGCAAGTCCTACTAGGAAATCCTGCTCCAGTGTANGCCTTCCCTATAGCCCCTCCAAAGCTACCAAAACCTGGCCACAGAAACCCAGTACATGCCAAAAGCATGCAGGGATAAAACTGAGAAAGCCAAAGGCCACCTGAAGCTGGGACCAGCAGTGAATGTGAAGGACAAAACAAAGGACTTCTCTAAGTACATCAACAGCAAAATGAAGGCAGAGAAAAATTATTTATGTGGGGTTTAAATAGATAAATCCCAGCACTGGCCCTGCCTAGATGAATCTGGTCATTTTTAGGTGGATGTTTATAAATGTTACAGTGATTATAAAGATACAGTAAGCAATATCTTGAGTACTGGAATATTTCTTTCTGTCCTTGGACAAATAAAGCGATCAACAAAAAGCACAAAATCCTAGTAGCAGTTCCCAGGATACCCAAATACATGGATGAAATCTGCCTACTGATACATACTTTACATACTTTGAAGATGCAAACTGATCCATCCTCTCAGCAGTGCAAAGCACAGGACCAAATCTAAATTTTTCAGGCATCTTGTTCCTCTTGTTATTGAGAAAGCCCAACAAACAACTATGAAACATCAAATAATTCCACTAAGAATACCAGAATGACTACAGTCCTCCTCCACCCTCCAAATGTGGTAGATGGACAAATACAAAGTAGTGAAACAAATACCAAACTTTAATAATAGACTGGATTATATAGAAAAACATCATACTCATAAAAGTTATTAAAACTCTATAGACTTTGGCACTAATATTTTCAGATAATTTTTTATTATTTTTCTTTTTACAAACTAAAAATCAAGAAACAATGAACCTTCCAAGTTCCTAGGTTTGGCACAAAAATATTGAAATGCAGTAGCTGCATCCAAGAGTTTACTGGCAGACTTTCAGAAAAGAAAATAGAAATGCCCAAGAAAACAATGAGATGATTTGTCAGGGATCATGGACTGCCCAGCTATTACTGAATTTCTCCATAGACAATCTAACAGGAAAAGGAGGATTTGTAGCACTAGAATTCATGTTATCTTCTTTTCCCACCTTACTTATTCCAGAGCTGACAGGAATCCATAGAATCATGCAGTTTACCATTCAGCTGGAAATTAGGCAGAGGAATACAGATTTAAGCATGCAGTATTAGAAACAATGCTAAGTTTTTTCTTTATGAGATCTAAGGGACAATAATTGCAATGGAAAGGTCAAAATCAGCTAACAGCTAAAATTAGATAAGGAGAAGTAAAAGCCTGGTTCTAGGGAAGAGCCTTTTTGTATTTAGGTAGAAATCAGCATCATAAACGTCTTTGCATTTCAGTCAGAACTCGGATCCTTCTGGAGCAGCAACAGAGAAAAGCATTCCCTTTCTGCTAGCTCCAAGGGGAGTAAAGAGAAGAAATTCCTCTCCTTCTGCCAACAGAAAATATCCCATGAGTGAAGAAATAAATATATGAGGAACAGACCAAAACAGTTTAAGTGGGATAGAAAAAACAGAAAATTTTGCGAAATGACACAATGGAGGAGGATGGAAGCAGTGAAACAAGATAATAGAAAAGTTGAAACAAACCATTAGGAAAAAACTTAAAAACCGTACAACAAACTAGCATGGACAAAAGAGGAATGACTAATGGAAAAGATAAAAAAGCAACAAGAACATAAACTTTTTATAACAGTAGAGACAATCCAGTAGAAATTCTACATTCTAATAATTGATAACATTTCAGTGGAAAATTGTGAGACAAAATTGAGTGAACAGGAAAATGCTCAGAGTGTCTGGTTTTACATTGGACCTCCATGCCTGATATGCTCATGGGACAGCTGGGAGAACATTGTTAGAGCTAGTGCTTGCAGTTTTGAGTAATGCTTGCTGTTTTATAAAATTTAACTTGCTTATGCTAATTCATAGAAAAATGTCAGAGGAATATATTTTTCCAGTTCCAGACTTGAAAATTTTCTAAAATGCTAGACCTTACGTCAGAAATTTTGGAACATTCTGAAATTTGTAATATTCCTGTTTTTCTTTTTTGTCAGCTGAAGTCCATCCTTTTCAGATGAGTGAAAATAATAACCTCTATGCAGTCATTGTGTCTATTCTGCTACCCACAGTACCTCCCAGTGTGCATATACCAAGATACCTGCTGACCTGACAGGGGTTTGCTAAGGACAAGTGCCCTTTTCAGAAACTTTCTCTTGACTCTTCACTCCTGCTGATTTATATTTCTTTTAATTTTCTTCCAGCATAATAATGCAATGTTAAAAGCAGCAGTGCAGGTGAAAAACATAGTAGATGTATATCTGCTGTCTTACTTTTAGACATAGATTGAGATTCAGACACCCTCCAAAAATTTTATTGAGGCTGTAATTAACCTTTTTAGACATAGCAGGTCAGGAACTGCCAAGTTCCTGCCAGTTTCTCACTTTTCATTGTATTATCATTGTGTCCTTTCAGTTTGATGCTGTGATTGAAGCTGTTTCATGTCAACATCAGCAGGAGGTGGTGTGAAACCACTCCTGTTTACTCCACCATGTAAGACCCAGATTGAAAACAGAGGTCTTGTATTTTTGCATAACAGCAAAATGGCAGGAAAGAAAAAATGAAGGCTTCTATAATGGATGGTGAACCTCTCACTGGAGGAGGAAGCACAGACAATTTCTTATGAATATGCTATCTGAAGACCTATGGTAGCTGAAAAGCCTCACCAGTATAAGAAAGCAGACGTGGTTATCACAGGATTCAGCTTATTGGCTGAAATTGAGTAAATCCAAAGGCTGACAAGTGAAAAGCAAAAAAACTTTTGAAAAGAGTCAAAACAACAAGAAATAAAGAAATATTTTTTATAGAATCCAGTTACTGTCTGTATTAGGTTCCTAATTTAAGCACAGTCTCATTAAAAATGTAGGCACCTTGAGTGAAAGAGAAGGTGATATCTGCTTAGCAGCCTGTATCACTGAAACAGTTCGTGGAGATTTGAACATCTCAGCTAGGAGGTCTAGTCATCAACTAAAACCACAGTAAAACAAGTTACTAAAATCATAAAAGTAGTAATTTATGATATTTTGCTAAAGTCTGCACTTTCTAGAGAAAAAATTAACTCCCTTTAAACAAAACCCTTTAACTCTTGCACAGAGCTATGTTTCCACAAGGCCTGTGCTAATCATCAAATTTTTCCTGCTGTGCCTCTGTCTTTAACTACTGATAATTTGCCTATTTAGCCATTAAAGGCATGACAGGAAAATCAAAGCTTTGGAAGGTCCATTTAAAAATCAGGTGGGTTTTTTTGTGGGTTTTTGTTTGGTTGGTTTTTTGTTCATTTTGTTTTGTTTTTGAGAATGAAAGTGGAGCTGAGGGAGGGGAGGAATCTAGAAATGTAACTTCATCATTTTCAAGGATGCTCCCAGTCTACTTTTCTACTTGAACACCTCAAGAACTTGGGCTAAGTTTACTTTCTCACAGCCTATTCATATCCTGTCTTTTGCCGGGAACACTGAGAAACACTGAACACTGCATGTTTTTGAAAAGCTGCTCCAGAGCTTTAGAACTTCTTGTTTTGATGGAGGTACTCGATGTTCTGACATATTTTTTCCCTCAACCTGTTCACTCCTCAACAATCTTTTCACTAAAACAAATTGCTATGATGAAAACAAGGGAAAAACAATTGCACTCCATAAAATATTCTGTAGGAATGTCTGACATATGAGTATCTAGGCACAGATGACTCGTTACATGCTTAATCATTGTATTCTGAATGCAAAAGTGACAGAAATTGCTGTTATATAAAGACATTTTGTCCTAGTACAATTCAGTTTTCCTGATTCGGGTGCAACAGACTCACACAGAGATAAAGATGTTTAAAAGTGTCTCTTAATGGTAGCAGTGATGGAAATCTGATGACATTGCCCCCTGAAGAGGTGACTTGATTTGACTCCTGTATTTTCTATGTAATAGTCAATTTCAGTGCCATCTCAATCTTATAATAGAACCTACAACTAACTATATATAACATGTAATATGCTTTTTGTAGAATAATACCAGTTGACAATTATGGACTCTCCTGTTGTAATGACATATTAGTTTGGTCTGTTTATGACAAAAATTCTATTCATGAATATTTAAATGGAAGTTAATTACTATTTAATTCACCCACTGCAGGCTCAAAAAACTTGTTAAAATCATACAATTCGCTAGAAGCAGAATTTTGAATGCATGATAAAAAATAGTTGCCTTTTTTATTTTTCCTTGTGTTAAAGACAGAAGAAACATTGAGGCTTTTTAGTTGGTTTGATGTGGCTTCACTTTGTATGTGAAAAAAAGAATAGCTGGATATTGATAAGTTATTTTCATTGGTCTGCTTGTTTGGGAGGAAGTTGATTGACTTGTTAGCAGACTATTATCCATAAATATAATGAAGAATATATGAATATCATTATAAATATGGGTCTGACATGGTGTAAGTCTGGATTTATGCATCTGAAATTAATGGAGCTGCACTGACATCAATCCCAGGCAAATTAGGTCAAAGGAATCCCAAAAGATAAACAGAGCTGCACCAAGGCAGTCTCTGATACATGAAAAGAGTTTAAAAACAAAGCAAAATTATGGATCTGGCATTTGCAATTGTGCCAGTGTCAGCTTAACCTAGCTAGCACGAGTAATAACTGTGAAGATACATTGGCATGGTCTTCCATGCTGTCTAGTACCTACAATACAGATTCCCTCCATATCTTGGGTGCACATGTGAAAGTTTGTGGTGTTGCATGTTCCTTGCAGCATGTTCCTTGCATCTGAGTTAGTTAACATGATCTCACAGAGATTCGCTGCCACATGCTGTACTCACGTTATCAAGAATACCCGTACTTCTTAAGAGGTCTACCTTATCAGTGGTGAAAGATATCTAATTCCCAAATCCTTTTTAATAGATTTTCACATGTCTGAAAATCAGTGAAGTAGCATCCTACGTTCTCTTTGCACATTTACAAATAATTATCAATGTACAATGCAGGGGAAATTCAATCAAAGGGACAATGAATGAATTTTATCCCCATTATCCTTCAGCTTTAGGTGCTTTAAGTCTGTAATGTGTCCATGAGACCCTGTGGAACCAAGGCAAATGAAAATAATGTATTTGCTTTGATCTCAGATGCAATGAGCCAAATAATGCTTTCTCTAGTCCTAGGGGGCATTTTCTTTTGTACAAAAAAGACTACTGAGACCTGCCCAACACATTGACCTCTTCCCAAGTGTTGTGGTTTTAAGTAGCCAGAGTTTTTTATTAGTTGGGGGGGCTAGGAGAGAGGCTTCTTTAAGAAACTGCTAGAGTTTTTCTCTGCTCTAAGCTAGCCAAGGTCAGGCAACAACACCTCTGTGATAACATATTTAAGAAGGAGTAGAAAAAAAAGCTGCTCAGAACATCATGGTGGCTTAAGAGAGAGGAGGGTGGGAAGTTTGATTAACACCAAGGTCGGAGGGAAGGAGGAAGAGAAGATGCCTTAAACACTGGAATAGGGCCCCAGCAATCTGTGAGGAATCATAGGGGCGAAGATTCTTCAGCCCGTGAACCCGTGTTCCACCCCTCGCCTCTGTGAATCACATATTTAAGAACTATCACCAAACCTACACCCATTATAAATCATTACTTACATTAACACTTAACTAAAAACATAACCCAAATTCCCATACAGAAACAAAAGAAAAGAAAACATTATCACATCACTAAATAAGAGTGCACAGTTA